>CAFUXE010000279.1:55477-71287 GCA_903364295.1 Serranus cabrilla | reverse complement strand
TTTTACCATCAGACCACTTGCTCTAAACTCATTGCCTATCATATCATATTCTGATGTACTAGAATATCCATAATATTTCCAGCAATTTCTTTGGTGAAAAACATCTCTGAAAAATTTATATGCACGGCGGAAAAGCTTTCTTGTGTTTTGACAGAGTTAAACTCGTCGGCCGATAGCCCACAGCTGGGTTAAAATAAAGTCTGCCTTAAATGTTTCATCAACATTTGGCCTTTTGTTTTCCATAAAGAGAGGCTAAACAACTTGCACCAGCGTCCCTCTTGCTCTTGCTTTCCTGTTGCCGCGTTCATTGCCCTTGTGTACTATTCTTCCAGAGGATGAAAAAAAAATTCCTTCTTTGTGAAAAATGCTCCTTGGAGAGGTAAATATTTTCTGTTTTCAAGGCTCTTGCATCAGCTAAGTATTATTGTGCTTTGTGTTCAATTTTTAAAAAGTTGACGCTTTAGGCCTCTTCAATCTTTTAGGTACGCTTAATACCACTTCCAAGCCCCCCTGCTTCAAACACCGGTGGCCGGTTCAGGAGATGGGGAATGCAATACTTTTGAAATGTTGGAAAGTCTTACATGTTGTTTTTTGAGATTACTTTTGTTCTACTGATAATATCATAGCTAATAATAGAGCTTCCTGTGGGGAAGTGCCCTGCCTTATTTTTTTACTTGATAGGATTTTTTTCCATGTTTAAAAATTCATTGTAGTTCAGGATCAGCTTAGAGGATAAGTATAATATAATGATAAATATAAACATGTAGCATCGGCCGTGCTGCTCATACAACACGCCCTGTTACAGTCCCCACATGAGATTTCTGTTGCTGTTACTCAACTCTATATACTTTACATTTTGTTCCGTTTCTGGCTCTCTTATCTTTTCCGTACAATTACACGGGCACCATGCTCTATATGTAGTTGTTCAGTGTAAAAGGCTTAAACACCATTTCCTTTCTTCACCAGTCAAAAGGTTATGAATCTCCTCTGTGTGTGAACTTGGAAACTGGTGTTTTGTGCCTTTTGGATTAGAGCCGCAGGCTCCTTTTTATCAAGCTTTGCACAGTCAGGAGGCATTATGATAGGGAATATTATAATATCCGTGCCCAATATCTGTATGTGTACAGTATATGTGTGTGTGTGTTTATACATTTTCTCAGTATATTTGTTGTGTATTCATCCCTGTCTGTGCATAGGTTTTTGGATATATATGTGTATGTGTGTGATTATATACTGCAGAGTACTGAATGTGCCAAATCAGCTCCAGTTAAAGCAGTACTTCACAGTAACTTTAATGTTTAATTGTAATATTTTTATTTCAGGCCCTCTCGAACCCTCAGTGTGCACATGAAAATGTGTCCAGCTGCATCTCTGTGCTGCAGAGGCTTTCCACGAGCATGACACAGCAGCAATATGAGAAACAGAGGCAAAGTTTGTCACAGTTAACAGTGGTAGTGGCCCATTAATGCATATCCAGCACGCATTAATTTGTGCTACATTTCCTGCTCCAAATGTCTTTTATTCACTTGGAACTCTATCCAACATATTTAATTATGTTTTTTCCTGTTTATACCATTTCTAACATTGTCCTCAAGGTCAAGCTGTGCTTTGCTTTTTTCTGCTCACAGAAAAAAGCAAATCATTGTTATTACCTTGCAAACAGATATTGTAATAAGCCGTCACGATTTCTGGTACATGTACTTTCAATTACCTTTTTAGCCCATACACAATGGGCTCATATACACTAAACAAATCATTCGGCTTTGGAGATTTATGGTTCACAGAAAGTTGAATTGATGTTTATTCTCAACCAAATTGCTAAACATAACTCGAAGTGGCGTATCTGGGTCTGCCTGCTGGGATACTCTAAAGCAGGGATTACACGAGCCGTGTACTATTTGTCCCAGACAGAAAGCACGTCAAAGACTGTTGAGCATGTGTGACTTGTCAGGCCGCGCACACATTTAGCTTCCTCTGTATGCATGCATACGACCTCCTGTGCTGTGCGATGACTGCCAGGTTTTGAGTGTCCCCGATTCAATTCACTTTCTTCACCCATCTCCCTTCATGCCTATTTCATGTCCCCCAATTAAAAATGCACCACGTTGACTTGTAAAAGGAAGGTGGGAATGGAGGTTAGGGCTTTTCAAAGATCTCTCTCAATTATTCAAGACCAAGTTTGATTCAGAAAATGGAGGAGGATTAATAAGTCATGCAGAAGTTTTCGAAGGTTTGGGTAGCAAATGTTGAGCAAGATGTTCTGATGAAACCAGCAGAAGCACCAACCAAAAAGAAAAGCTTGTTGTCGATTAGGCTTGACAAGTTGTGACTCCCAGAGTCAGCATCCTACATTTATACTATTCGGTCTCTTTAACGGCTGTAAGAGGGGAATCTGAAGTTAGCAACTCACGTCAGAGAGCCTTTGTTCCATTTTATATTTAAGGTTTGCACAGTTCTGAATGACAAAAGGCAACTGAACCACTTTGAATTTGTGTTTCAAATTTTGTATTTATTTCTAGGTACCCACTGGGTCCATATCATTCCATTTTCATTCCCCAAAACCTGTGCAAATCAGTGCCTTTTACTATCAGATATTACCATTCAAATCATATTGGCATCACATTGAGGGAAAGTACATCAAGGCTTTATCCTATCCTGCTGGTTGGAGAGCAGATAGACCAAAACATATCGCTGCAGAGGGAGATGGTGCAAGAGTGCGTAAAACGACAAGGAGCTCAAGACAGAGAGAGCGAGGGAGAGAGGGAAGGAGAATTAGAGAGATGTTGAAACAGGGATGATGTAAGAGAATGCGTGAAAAGAGGCGAGGGAGATCCATTGAAGGGAGTTCGGGTGGGGGGTTGCACACAAAGACAGACAAAGAATATCAAGAGGCAGAGCGATATACAAGAATGAGAGCAGAGATTGTAAAGAGAGGTGCAGACTAAAAATGGAGGCACAGAGAGATTGTTCAATGACAGGCACAGAGTGAGCAAAAAGGAACGATAGCAAGAGCGAAGGGGCTGAGAAGAAAAGACAGACAGAGAGAGAAGTAGAAAGAGTGAGGGAGTCCCAGAGACAGATGTCGCCCTCGCTGGCCCCGGCAGATTGATAGCTTCTGGCCCAGTTCCATGCCAGGCTTTGACCCCTCTGTCCTCTGCTGTAATTTATAGGCTGCGTTTTGCCAGATTTAAGCACTACTCTGTGGCCATCATAGCTCGAGAAGGGAGAATGACCTTCCTGGGATGGGAGCAGAATTAGACCCCTACAGCTCTCAGACACCCCGGGGGTAAATAAGCAAGTGCCCTCCATATTAAATGGATCCTTGACAACTTGTTAATTGGACAGGTTTCACTGTATGTTTATCAATCCATCTTTCTGTGTGTGTATGTTTGCTCCTGGACTTCAGTTCGTTAATGACAGTGCAGTAGTATAGTATTTAAGTTTAGCGTCTGCAGGAATAGATGAGTGTGCGTGTGCTAAGTAGCTCCCTGCTGCACAACAGTTCGGCCACATTGCCAACAGCTTCCAGCAGCTGAGGGGCTGAATATCCATGACACATTCTGTGTGATACAAAGTGTGGACAAAAACATTTGGCCTCGCTGACCTATATGGAATATGGAGGAAGGGTCTTAAGAAAAGTCCAGGTCAGGTTCATGAAGGTGTTAAAGAAAACAGGTTTAGTCTGAGCCAGTTTATGTCATTCACTTATAACTGTGTGCCGTGGTTCTCAATGAACAAAATTCACGTGAGAAAAAGTGTAAGTGAAGCGTTTATGTTGATTTAATGTACAAGACCATAATGCTAATAAAATTATTCTAAATGATAAAAACATTTTTTGTAAAAATAAATAATTGATGAAAACACAATACATATAGACATGAATAAATACATCAATATTATTGATGTATTTATTGCCTGTGTGTGTGTATATATAAATTATTTTGAACAAACATATCAGCACTCCAATGTGCGTAAGAGTATTCTTTGTGGGTAGACTTTATTTTTTACCTGAAATCAGATCATAAGATCTTTTAACATTAAAGCATGTAATCTTCTTCTAGTAGAAAACCAAAATACAAGTATGGACCTAAAGATGACCTTATTATGCCCCCTTTAACATCTTTAAGGGAAAATAAGTGAGGAAACACACAGCGAGTGAATGATTGACATCCAGCAGGATTTAAGCAGGTTCATGCAGGTGGTGAGGACACGTGTTGTGGAGTATATTGTGTACCCTAAAAGCAAAATAAAGAAAAAAACTTTGTTGGTTTGTTAACCCATGATCGAGGAAAATGTACTTATTGTTAAAAAATCAAGCAAGTTTTACTGAAACAGTTCAAATCCAATATATAACAAAAAAGGAGCAGCAATCAATGGCAAACAAACAGCATGTTGGAGTATTTTCATATGCGTGAAACAAAGAGACACACAGATATTTGTGGCTGCAGTCATGAACTTTGTGGTAAATGTACTCTTTATTTATATTATCTCTTTATATTGCAATGCCTTTGAGTTTCTTTTTTAAGAAATATTTTCTTCTATGCAATAATTGCCCATCATTTAAAATTTTATCTTGATTTTATTTATATATTTAACTAAAGATTTGTATGTAATAATTACATACATATATGTTATTACTGGGTTATGGCAGCCAAATTAAACCTTTGCAATTTTGTTGCATATTAACCATTTTCTTTAGGCTCTGATCAAAGACCTCAGCTCATTTCTGCTATTAAAGTCCTGCTCCTTTCAGAGGACTGGCCTAGCTGCTTATTGAATGATCAGCTGCTGCCTAAAATCAGACACTAATTTTGTCCAGATTGCAGATGCAAATTAAATGAAAATCTCAGCAAAAGTTTGCACTGTGGTTTCTTGTAAAGTAAATTTGGCCCTGTGTGTTTCCGGAGTGTGCCCTCTAGTAGACTAACTTGGCTGGCTAGCCGGTGGGCTCAGCTGGGTTTGTGCTTGGCCATTCAGAGCGTTACTTCAATGCACAAATCAGCCCTGGGAATGATCTGGACAGAAAGCCTTCAGCAAATTATTACAGATTTGCAATTTAATGGCTTCTGAGGTCTCTCCCAGCCCCACACAGGTTCCCAACGAGACAGAGCCCATTAGTTTGGTCCTTTAATCACAGAACAGGAGATGGGAATCCTGGCCAAACCTATACATACCCCGCTTCACTTGGTGTGGAATGATTTCATGGGTTTATAGATAGAGACAGAGAAGGCTGTGCGTGTGCGCAGGTGTGTGTGAGAGTTTGTCAGCATTGGCTAGTTGATAAGCTTTGCTTTTCCCGGAGCAACAGCAGTGTTTGCGTGTATGTGTGTTTGTGTCGGAGAGAGAGGGAGAGGAAAAAACAACGCGCTCCTCTATGGATCGTTTATCAATACCATGAGGACGCACTGGGCAGTGGCAATTAATTTGGCATAGGCTGTACCCAAAGCTAACAAAAGTCCACTTCATAAATAAAAATGGAGAATTAATTTCCGATGTCATGTTCCGAAAATATTTTCATTAAAAGTGGTTTCAGTTTTAGTAAAACACGGAAATGTTTTACTCTGCAGCATTAAAGTTATTATTTTATCAAACTAATTAGAATTAATCATCAAGAGAGAAACATGACAGTAGAAGTAAATAATAAATTACTGAGTCTGTTCAGCTTGCAGAGCAAAGCTTCTAATTAAAGCTCTACTTTTATAAATATCGGTTTGTGTTCAGGTGCCTCTCCCTGATGCACTTTAGTCGACTGACCTGTTTTACACCAGAAGCTGTGAAACAGTCCCTCACTTAAGCCTGTAAATAAAAAACATTTGCTTGTGATTTATTACGTATTCTGTAAATTAATCGGCAGTTAGGTTCCAAACATAAAGCTCTAAAGTTATGGATCATTATGGATTCTCAGTACTAGACATTTTCTCATTTATAAAGGCAGAAAGAATGCATTTGAGATAATGACTTAACTTTTGTGATATTTGCGACAGACAAATGACCAGCTTTTCACTGGGTGTTTAAGCAAGTCTTCTCCCATAGCTATAGTTGCCCTGATTAATGTGCCATCGATGCAAAAATGTAAAAACTATCACTCCAATCTGCCTTTCAATGTCCCAATTTGTCCAAGAGGAAGCCAAGCTTTCTAAATGAGCTGGATAAAAGTGACTGCCAAAGGGGATGAATATATATAATTATCTGTGGCTGGAGCACCAACAAAGGGACTTTGAAAATCAACTTTGTGCGCCAAAGGCTTCATTAGCCCGACGACAACAAAATGTCTCCTCAACTTGCAGGCGGAAAGACACAGGTATCTGCAAAGCCATTAGAAGCATGCAGTCGCCAAGCCAACCGCTATCTGTTTAGGATTAGAAGCTACTTAATGCTAATATGCTAATGTGTTAATGTTATGTTTGAATTATTAGGTGATTTAAGAAATGGCTGGCTGCTGTTTTGTTGGTCTTACGCATTGACACATTAGAAAGGACGGATAACTGTGTTTACTTTGCATATGGAAATCCCTGAATGTCTTTCATCTGTCCTTCCTATAGCGACTAGTGGTCCATGTTAGCTTTGCAAACATCTTAATTGTGTTAAATGGAGGAAAAAGGGGGGAAGATTAAAAGCCATTAATGTGTGTTGTGTGAGGGTGTGCTATTCCCGGGACGGTGCTTTTGTTCACTTTGGCAAAGCAGACGAGAGAGTTTCACCTTGAAACTCAATGCACACCAGAAACATTGTCATTGTGTCTACCTAAAACGCCGCTGTCTGTCGCTCCCACTGTTTTATACACTGTCAGACATGCTTTGCGTCGTCTTTGCATTTCTTTTTGTGATCGCCTCCCTCCATCCTCCTCACTCTCTTTGTACGTCTCTCCCGTTTTCTCTCATTCTATCTCTCTCTTGCTTTTCCCTTTGTAGCACTGTTTCTCGCCATCACTCTCTCTCTCTCTGTCTGTCTGTCTAAGCGTCAGATAAGCTCACTGGGGGAGACTTTAGAGGACTCTCCATCTGTGTATAAATAGCTCTGGATGAATTATTGAGGGACCTGGGGTTGCTAATAATCCCGCAGGACCCATCTGACAATGACACAGAAGATGGAGGGAAAACAATTACGCAGGCTTTCTCCTTCAGAAGAGTGGGAATGGGAGTGGGGTGGGGGGGACTCGCCGGCCTCTGGGAGCCTCCTCGCGGGGCCCAACATCTTGGCTAATAAACCCAATTAAGTCTCCGGAATCAATCGGAGCCCCGGGGGCGTCCTCTCTCTTCCTTCCCCGGACGGCGTGCAACAACAGGAAGTGTAATGATTCATGTTCCCCCTCCTGCGTTTGGATCGTCCTCTCATCTCCATCTTGCAGGTTGGCAAGGCGGACGGGACAGGACAGGATGTCCGCCGAGGCAGGATAATAGGACAGGGAGAGGAAAGGAGAAGAGAGGCGAGCAGAGTGGAGAGGAGAGGTGCACAGAGGAATATTAATGGGAGTGTTTATCCTGTAAGTGTTTTACCGCGGGGACGAGACATGGGACCACTCCCATGACAGAGTCAGAGCACTTTGTCTTCTTAGTGATACATGATTCATCTGTGGACAGACTTTTGATAAATCGGCTCTGCCAGGTCTCCGTGTGACTGTTGACACAATGTGCTCCTTATATCAATCCGTCTGTCTGTCTGTCTGTCTGTCTGTCTGTCTGTCTGTCTGTCCCTCCCTCCATCCGTTGTTCTATGGTTCTATCTATTGTTCTATCTAACTATAAACAAACAGAAAGTAAAACATGAAAATAGTATTATCTTATTTCCTCAGTCAAACGATCCCTTGGCAGATTCCAATTTTAATGGAAAACAGGAACGATTGCACAAAACCTTTTATTATATTACCGTATATTCAGCCAAATTTGCATCCAAATTCTTAACAAATTTTAACCAGATTTTCAGGAAATTGGCAAATAAATAAGCAAATTAATGCGCAACTTCCTCCACTACTGTTATGCCAATATTTGGAGTTGGTTCAGGGAGATAAACAGGAAATAAATGGATGAATAACCACTTAACTTACCACGTTTGTTTTGTTCAATGCCCTTTTTAAAATGTATTTTCTCACAAAACTCCCACATGTAAACTACATTATGGTCAATACTAAATTGAACTAGCTGTCAGTTCCACTTTGCCCCTCTTGTTGCATGTGGCTTAATAGACTAAAAAATCCTGTAAGGTTCTGCATGACCTTGACCGGAGTTACATTTATGATCTCCTCATCCCTTGTTGAACGTCTCGACCGCTCCGGAACGATCTTCCTCAATCTATCTATGTGATATTTGCTAAACTCTTGGACTATAACTCTTTATAAACAAGCCTTTTTATAGATTTTCAACTCCTGCTTATGTGTTGGTTCGTTTTACTGTGGTCTGTCTCTCATCGTGCGGTCTCTTTATTTTTTTTGTGTTTTTACTGTATTGATTTATATTTGTATGTGTGTGCATGGGTAAAATGTGTGTGAAACACTTAAATATTAATAACATCAGAGTTAAATCATTTAATTTTGAAACAAACAAAAACAAAATGCTCTGGTAGTTCCAGATTGCAAGTCCCCTCTTGGCAATTTACTGAAAGTAATTTAAAAAACATATTTGCAATCATATATAAAACTTTAAAAGTAAGTTTTCTAATTTTTGTAATTTTCTAAATGACCAAAAACAGAAGTCCACACTTTGTCCGTTTAACTTAATAGTCAACTGTTGGTGATATGAGAATGTTTATGTGTTTATAACTTTTGTTTACATAAAGTGCAGTATAAATAAAGCTTTACTGACTAACTTATGTATGGTTAGTAAAAGATCATGACTGGGGTAAAAAGAAAAGAAGGACACAAATCTTTTGCAGTGGTAATACGTCAAAGTTGAGGTCCACATTTGGTCCAGTCATTGTTGTGAATGAATAAAAACACAAGTGATATGCGATAATATGCTGGTAATTCTGCGGATACTTGGCTGGTATATTCCGTCTTGTACAGCCTGACGGGCATGAGAGCAACCCAGATCACAGAAGAGATGAAGCAAGACATTGAGCCTTAAAATGCTGTGTTGTCTGGTTTTCAGAGGAGAGTTTAGTGTCCCATGATGGTCTAAACACTGTTTCAGAGGTTTTTCCGCTCTGCCAAGTATAAAGTTCCCAAACGAAACACTGAATGGCCAGGAAAATGCTCCAAAAAAAAAAAGTAAATCTGCTATCAGCTGTACATTGTTATATTAGACGGCATCAATAAATTTCCCAAAGTGCCCGACCTGGAACGTAGCGGTGCAGACTTTTGGTTCAATCCTCTTTTAATAATTCATATTGTCAAAAGCTAAATTTGGGTCTCCCAAACATTTCCAGACAAAATGGCTGAGGTAGGATGAGAGTGAGGTGATTTGTCTGCCTGGACAGGGGACAGCTCGAGACGTTCAGTGTGTGTCTGTGTGTGTGTGTGTTTTGCCATCAGGGGAGGTTTTTACAAGTGTGTGTGAGTGTGTGTCCGAGCATTTATGTTACATGTGATTCCCTTGGTGTGAGTGTTGTTTTGGAAGGTTTTTCACTTTGTGGCACGAGAGCTCAAGCTTCACATGGCAGACCAGTTTGTGTGTGTGTGTGTGTGTGTGTTGAAATGTGTGTGTGTTTTCTGTCCCGACCCTCAAGGGGCTGAGTGCGGGGGTTGAGGGAGGGGTCTGGTGGGTGGTGTGGAGGGACGACACTGTCCTAATGATGCATTTTCTACGCCATTGATTCAGTGGCTCTGCTCTCCAGTAAATCCTTCACATGCAACACATTAAAGCTGGCCCTTTTTCCTCCTTCGCCAATCGATTAGCACAGCTTAGAGACGGCCACTCTGGGAAGCAGGGCGAGAGATGGGACTTGTTATCTTCAGGGACTCTCTCTCTCTTTCTCTCTGTCTCTCTCTCTCTCACACACACACGCACATACGAATAACATTTGAAGGTGCTAATTCTTTCTCACCCTTTTTATGTCATAAAAAATGCAAATCTATCTATGGTTGTAATGTGGAAGTGCATCAAAGCGTGTGAGAACATTTTTAGTTTGCATGCATTTGCTATTAATACCTGTAATCTCTGGATTACTGCATGTTTTTTAATATGGAGGTTGCCCACATCCATTTTTTTTTCTTTTAAGTGTTTTTCTTTGCAGCCTCCTAAAGCTACCACTCAGTGGACAGGTATCAAATTATTGAGTTTTCAATGCTTTTTTTAAAGCTTGTATTGTCATAAAAGGTGATTTTTATTCCCACAGTAGTTATCTGCACAGTTTTAGGCAACTTCTAAGAAATGTATCCAGGCTATTTGTCAGTGTGTTGCTAAAAGAAAATGACACTCAAACCATCAGAGCACATTCATTTGGCATCATGATGTAACAGTTTTGCATGAAATGCCCAGTTATTAAAATTTATTTGACACCTCACAGTCAATCAGAACTGAGTATCCACCCAGGATACAGTATAATAACTTTTATTGCCTCATATCCTCGTCTCTGGGAGTAATTTAGTTACAACCAGAGCTGCTATTGTTCTAAATTACTATGTCCTGCACTTTTAAAAATGGGGAGAAAAAATGGTGCAGATGTACAGTAGCGCTGTCCCTTTGAGTTTCATTCGTCACCTGGTTATTAACTTTTGCTCTGTCTTTTCTTGCTCTGCAGTTCCCTCAGTGGCGTGCTCAGTGTGTGTTTCTATATTACAGATTCTTCTTGTTCCCCCAAAGAGACGACTAAGGGATCTGCATATAGTCGCCTATAGGAGGGCTGTGACTGCTATTACACTCCATTATAAATGATTTCACCTCCTCTTTCATAAAACTGCCCCTTAGTTCTGCCTCACTCTGCTGAAATAATATCATACTCAAGACCGGCATTCATTAGTCCACGAAACAGCTCCTGAATTTTTCAGGCCTTTTTACAGAATTGAAAAAAAATGCTTGATGTGGTCTCTGAACAGTAATTGACATTTTTTTCCTGTTCACACAGAGTACAGTATAGCAGCATTCTCCAAGCTCATATTGTGGGCTTCAAAGTGCATTTTTATTTAATCAGGGTTTACAGCTGCCAATTAAAGATTTTAAGATGATACGGGGAGAAAGTTGGAGTGTTCCTGGAGACCTTGGCTGTGTCCCCTAAAATAGCCTCTATCCTCTGTCTCTTTTTTCCATTGTGAGTAATGATCTGAAAGGTCAGCAAAGGTGAAGGGGATATGAGCGACTGTTGCTCACTTTATTGAATTACTATTCCTCACAGAACCAAAAGTGTAAAGGCCTGTCTGGGTTTTTCACTCTAATGCGAGATCCAGCGAGAGATATTTAAGTTAAATCTGTCTCCAGTTTTAATTAATACAAAACATTCTAATTTATTTGAGTATAGCACTACGAGGACACATTTTCCACAAAAACGAATTCTCACTACCTACGTGTCGGAAACTAACGCTTGGTCAGTGTCTCTCAGTGTTAAGTACGAACACTCCAGGTCCCCCTCTCACTTTAGATCTGGACGTGTCTGGGACAGCGTGTCAGTTTCTGCTTGTGACATTCACAGGGGCTTTTCAAAATAAATTTTCATTCTAACAAGTGGTTATGTTGAGGCTAAAAATATATGTTAAAAAAGAGAGGTTAGTTAAAAACAGCTACTTCCATAATTAACTACCTGACACAGTTACGTTGGTGATGTAGGTGTCTTAGAACGTGATGAATCTGTGCAGAAGTTTATTTAAAGAGTAACTTAAAATAACATTGACTTTTGACATGAACATCAGGGTCAAAGTCTTCTGGGTCAAAGTATGGGGTATGTTGGATCCTCCACCACCCCTCCCATCCTTCCTAAACGGACTTTCACGCTCCTTATATTACGTTAATTACTCTGGCGGTCTAATAATGAAAATAGATTGGAGTAAATGGAAAGCCCAGTGTGTGAGCCTGCTTTGTCCATCCGTATAAGAGCAGCACTCACCAAACCTCTACAGATTTTTAGGACAGAGAAATGTTCAAAAAATGTGTAGTATTTTTACACACACCAAGATCATGCTTGCAATAGCTGTGCATATTTTATTTCCAAAAGTAGAATTTTCTGCATTGCAACTATCAACGTTGTCATTTAATTTGATGGTGTTTGAAGCAGATACCAACTGAATAGTAACAATCACATGGTTCATACTGAGTGTCCCAGTTCCAGCAGTACAAGGGCACCTGAATCAGAAAGTCTCTTAATACGAGACTTATTAGAATTCCTCCTGTGCACTCAGTGGTACTCGTTTTCACCATATGACTAAAAGACCAAGGCTTTATATGCTATTTCTCTGAACACAATGAGTCAAGAATTTTCGTCTTTACTCTGACCCATTTCAAGAGTGAATTGAAGAGTGTTATCTAAGCCTTAGCACTCACAAAAATCCAGTCAGAACGTTCTTGTCTTAAGGTCAATCTTTTAAAAAGGAGAAAAAAAACATTCTTCTGTTTATTGAGCAAAGGCTGTCCTTGGTCAACCCTTTCAGGCAGAGATAAGTGCTAACAGAACTGAGGTAGGGGGAGATGTGGAGATTTCTATTGACTGACTGAAATTGGACAGCCTCAAACAAAGTTTCATGCCAAAGTTTTTCGAGGCAGAGTTCCAGGGCTATGCAGCGTGGAGTTTCAGCTGCGCCGTGGATAAAGCTTTTTAATGCTATTGACTCTTTTTAGGCTCTTACCAAGATGTTCTGAAATATTTAAATGATCACTGGGAGTTTCTCCCCGTCTGTGGCTGGGAATAAAAGAATAGAGTGAGAGGAGGGAACTTTTTATGTCAGCCTTTTACAATCCCTGAATTAATAGGCACAAGATAATTAGAGAATTCTGTGCAATAACATTGTCCCCAAGCTCTCTAGTCTTGGGTGGCGTCAAGCAATGCATGCTGGTAAAAAGTAATTCATGTGTCCAGTAACGCTGCAAAGCGCTAATTCAAGAATGCATTAGTAGTTTTATTTTTAGTGTAATCATAATTAGTTTCAAAGGAGACTTGCGAGATTGTAGTGTCCCCCTATCAGGGCCATGGCCAGCACTGAGGTCAGAGAGGTCATGGTCTCTCTGTTGTTTTGGGGAATTTGGGGATTTAATTAACCGTACATTCTGTAATAACATGTAAAATACACACAATGGGACTTATTATCTTTAGATATGAATGTCTTCAGTAAGAAATGCATTAAATTAAGTCAGATATAAGTAAAACAAAAAGAGAAAGAAAAAAACAATAGGATCACATGACAATGTGTACCTGAGAGGGATCAAACCCCCAGAGAATAGTCCCCCAATTCTCCAGTTTGCCTCAATATTCAGTTGCATTTTAACTTCTTTCAACTCATCATTTTGGTGTTACATCAAGCAGCAGTCTCTGGGTCGGATCACTGAAGCCAATGCCGAAGTGCTTTAAGCATTAGCATTCATTCTAATGATCAGCAGGGGGCGACTCCACTGGTTGCAAAAACAAGTCTGATTACATAGAAGTCAATGAGAAATGATACTACTTCTCACTTGATTTGTTATCTCAACAAAAGACCTTCTCATCATGAGTTTATGGACTCACTTATCACTCATTTCAGTTCTACTTCAATAGCATGATGTTCATTTTGTAAATTATTGTCCAATTTAAGATCCAAATATTTCCTCAGAAGACCATTTGACTAAGAGTCATCAGAGGGAGAAACTCAACTGAATGCTGAATTTGCTTGTTCATGTTAGCCATATCAACTTTAAAGTGCTAATATATCAGTGTTGTGTTTGCTGCTCCCAAGTGGCCAGTAAAAATCAGTTTTCGAAGTTTTCGAAAATGAAAGAAAATAATAACAGCTAAATCAAAATGCTTAATCTACAGAGAAATCCTCAGTGTGTATTCAGAAACGCTTTTAAACAAGCCGTCAAGTCTTCCGCAAAGTTGTGATGTCACAGCTATACAGGTACATTCGGACAAACAGTATGAGGAAAATAAAATGCCTTTTGGACATTAAAGCATGTAAACATGAACCTGAAAATGAGCGTAACATGCCGCCTTTAAATATACTGATACGGAGAAGATGACTTCAAAACCAAATGTCATCTCTGTCGATATAAATAGATATGCATGTAGTTTCCCAACAGTCAACTTGTTGGGAAACTACATCGAGCAAAGACAGCTCATCAAGTACATGTTTCCCATAGTTAACAAGGTCAAAGCTCTATGTGGTCCAACACAGCTGTCGTTTAAATGAGGCCTGGTGACAGTTGGTGGTGGATTTCACCACTGAAGCTCGTGTCTTTTCTTCTTTCCCCACCAGTAAGTATTCATAGTCTCCACCATTCCCTTGCTGCTTTCTTTCATCTTCTCTCCTTTTCTTCTCCATATTCCTCTCTCTCAGTCTCTCACTCTTTTCCTGTTTCTCTCTCTCTCGGTGGGTGTGTGTCCCTTTAGGGTGTCTGCAGCGGTTGAGATAAGAAGCGAGTGTAGGACACAGGGGGATGGTGTTCACAGAAGCTAGGTGATCTTATCTACTCTCTCTCCCTCTCCCTCTCTTACCGAGCATCCCTCGCTGTTCTGCTTTTCCTCTCTGCTGTTCTCCTCCCCCTCTTTCTTTTTGCTCCCTTGCCCTTCTTTCTCTCTTCCCCCATCTCTCTCCTCTCCTCTCCTCTCGTCTCACACACACACATTCTCTCAGATCCCCTCTGCGCTGCTGTTGATTTGAATTTGAAGTGATGGGAAACCAAATTGGCAGCATTGACAGCAGAAACAAACAGCTTATCTCTCTCTCCTGGGCCAATATGGGTCTTAGTCAGATACTAGAGCCGCTGCCAGCATCTGACTTGTGACAATGATGATAAATTGAACGTTTGTTGACTGTCACTTTTCATGTGTGTGTGTAAGTGAGTGTGTGTGTGAGCATGTATGAGTGCATGTGTGCTTGTCCTCTCCATACGTGTGTGAATACACTCAGGGTTGAGTGTTACTAAATAGAAAAATGGCACTTACGCACAATTTTAAGGTATTTTACTTTTTAGCTTTTAGTTTCATTTTAAAGGGACCCTTTACATCTACTTCACTACATACATTTGCAAGCTATAATAGTTTATTTGCAGATGAAGTTTTTTTTATACAGATCATATGATGCATTAATTTAGATTAATACAGGGATTTCCAGCCGGTACAAGAGTGTAAATCTGAAGCTACCATGGACAGCTCATCTATTTAAAATAAGAATTGGTAAAGATTTGGTAAAAAAAAAAAAAGTAATTATCCACATATTGGTGTTTACAGGGAAATACAGGTAATAAGTATGATAGATGTTTGTTGTTTTGAGGTGTTGAGAAAAGTGCATAGTCAGCATTTATTTACCCTTACATGAAGTCAAGTAAAAAGAAAAACATTCAGCTAGAAAATGTAATTGCTGCTTTAATTATGTTCCCTGGCAACAATTCTTCAAGTGTATTGCAAGTTGTATTGCCTGCAGGTCAGTGAGGTGGTCGGCTACATATAAAGTCTGCATTAAACCAAGAACATGAACTTTCACTAACTTAAACCAGATCCTGTGAGCTGTGCCTCAAAAATCACCAGAAAAAAAGGTTTTTTCAAGCTTTAGATGCTAGGAACAGATATTTTATATACGGCTGGAGTTGATATTATATATGTTGGTTATACTTTATGTACACTCAGTTGTGACACACCTTGCTGGGCATACATGCTCGCCTCCAGTGTAATATTTATTATCCCTTATAATTTTTTTGTTTTTCTTTTTTGTTGCCAAATGTCTTCTATGCACAAGCACACTTGCTAAAAAAAAATATTGAT
>CAFUXE010000279.1:16036-40380 GCA_903364295.1 Serranus cabrilla | reverse complement strand
GTGTGTGTGTGTGTGTGTGTGAGGGAGGGAGAGAGAGAAGAGAGAGACAAAGAGTTTGTTGGTATGTGTTTGTGAGAAGCTATACTTGAAATGTATTTCTTCCAGCATGTTTTTTCATTTTTAAAAGGTACCATATTATAAAAAGTAAGATTTCCATGTCTAGGCAGGTCTAGGGGCTAAATTAATACTGTGAACAAACTGTCTTTGAACAGACCGTCCAGACTCCTGCAAGGTTGTGATCTCACATCTATACTGTATATAGGTTGATAGTGCTGCTACAGTCATTGCCCTGCTGAAATGCTAAGAGTACAGATTCAGAAGACCCGGAAACACTGATTATTCAGAACAACCTGGGCTTTTTGTGGCAGGGGTTTTAAAGAGACAGGCACAAAAACAGAGCGTTTCAGACAGAGGGTGAATACAGGTATATTAATATAGACAGTATGAGAAAAATATTGGGTGTTTTTAGCATTAAAATGTGGAAAAATGTCTAGTATAAAACCAAAATACAAGGGCCGTCCTGAAAATCAGCATCATATTTCCCCTTTAAAACTTAAAGGATGGCACTCTTACTGTCAAACAGCCCAAGATGAGCACTCATTTCATGTTCCCCGTGAAGCTGGGGTGGAGGGGCTCTTCCTAGTTATGCAGGTTTGTTGCCTGGGCACAACACTGGCAGCAGACCCACACACAGCTACCAGGGGGAGCGGATGATTTTTCTGACTTATTCTGCTGAAGCCTCTTATTAGTTTCAGAGGAACAAAGACATTGATTTTATCTTCTACTTTTTTTACAATGTGGTGAGGTTAGGAAGGGACCGATAACTCCCTCAGTGAGCATATGGCGTGTGAGTAAAAACAGATTTGAAAAAATCAGAACCTGTCCTTTAATAACGCGCGCTAACATTATTTACACAGCAGTACCAGCTGGCTTAAAAGCATCTGAAATCTTGACATCCGTCTTACTCTCTTACATCCTCTCTGGGAACCTTTTCCCTTTCTATCCTTCTGCCTCCATCCCTCTCTTCCCTTGCCCCCTTCCCTCTGGTGAGCCCTTTCACACTTTCCTTTGTCACCTTTCCACATGGAAGAACAATTGTTCTGACGGAGTTCACTCTCTCCCTCTCTTTCTCTCTGCCCTCCTCTTCCACACCTCCTCTCCTCGCTACCACTCTTAGATCTAGAGGGAATCACACTGTCTGAACCAAATGTGCCACAAACTTGTCAGATGATGTTTGTTTTCCACCCCTCTCCCGTACCTCTTTTTCAAGGCATGTGTGTGTTTTAACTCGGTCTACATATTTGACAAAGTGCTGTGACATGCGCCGCACTCGCACGTCAACAGAATGAAAATTTGCAGTGTCATTAATGAAATAAGAGTCTGCAGACGGGGGTGGGGGGGGTAGTGACGGCCAGACTGAGTCACAAGGTTTGTGTGATAATAAGGTTTGTATGTTCAGACAGCTTGTTAGCATATTTACGAAGGCTATAAGTAAACAACCTTTCCGCTGAGGCTCCCTAGAAACTTTGAATAAAGGATATTTTGCTGAAAACCAAAGGTGTTTAAGGGACTGAACAGCTGCGTTCTTGCCAGAACTCCACTGAGAAACAAACTCTCTATCCAATAAACTGTAGCACACACTGAAGTTCTTCTTCACTGAGAACATTATTTGCTTCCTTTAACAGACTGGCTCAAAGAGAGATTCAGCACCACTGTTGTCAACTCCCAGGGTCCTGATTCCTGCAGATTATTTGGGGTTGTTAGTCTGCAGTGGTGGAAGAAGTACTCAGATCTTTTAGTCAAAGTAGCGATGCCACGCTGTGAAAATACTCTTTTGCAAGTGCAGGTCCTGCATTCAAAGTTGTTGATATGTAGGCTGAAATATAGGCCTATAAGTACCAGAAATAGAAGTTCTTATTCAGAATGGCTCAGAATCATTTTAGCGCTGTTACAGTCTTTCCCCGGCTGCAATGACAGAGAGAGCACAAATACTGAAGACCCCGAAGCACTGACCAATCAGAGAAGACTGGGCTCTTTGGGGTGGGGGTCTTAAAGAGACAGGCGATAAAATGGAGCATTTCCAAACAGGGTGAACATGTTTTGTTAATTAAACGATCTTTGACCCTGAAGTGTCCATTCGTGTCCCCTGTGAAACTAAACATTTTTATGTGAATTTTTAAAGTAAGTTCTATACGTTGAAAGGCCACATTCCACGTCTCATACATGACAGCGTCCAGTGGTTAAGTTCAGAAGTAGTTGTCAGCTACATGTAGTTGAGTAAAAACTGCAAAATATATTCTAAAATTTAGTGGAGTAGAAGCAAGAAGGCTGTGTAAAAACAGGTAACGTGCCTCCAAATTGAACCGTCAGAAGGTAGAATTTTATTATTGACGATTGAGCTACAAGTTGAGATTTGAAGGTTTCGCTCCTGTTTGTCTTAACATCCATAAATCAGTTTCTTTGTTCAACCAAAGCTAAATCTGGCCTTTAAAAGTCAGTGCAGCTGCCTTAGAGATATCTGATCAATGGTGGACAGGACAAAAGGATGGAAAGTTATAAAAAACTAGACAAGAAGGACAGTTAGAAGGGTAAGACTGCCGACGAGCATTGTAACTCACCTCTGGCAATCCCACACTGTAAATACACCTCTAAAAACTCATCCCAAACTTTGGCAAGACGCGGCACCAGCACCAGCATCCTTTATGAATGTCACACCCCGTGAGAGGAAAATGATTACGTTGCAAAGAAGACAGGGGGGCGGAACAGGAGGGGGTGGGAGAAAAAGAGAGAGAAGAAAAATCACTTTGATGGATTATGCCCCTCGTGGGACAACCTTGTAACGTTTTTGGACAGGATTCTAACTCGCCACGATTCTCTGTTACAGCGATGATTCTCTTTTTTCTTCCATCTCCTTTTGTCATCCCAGACGTGCGCTGGCTGTGACAACTGCGCCAGTGCTGATACCTAATGATACCGCTCGCAGGAACTAATTACTACCAGTGATTAAGAGAGGAGACGTGGCTTCTACCACACATGCTGTCTTTGGGTGGGGGAGCTTTTTAATTGCCTTTGCCAAATAAATGATGGCCAAAGATGCATGGACCCGGGCTTCTTAATGGAGTCTTAGAGCTTGGTGGCAAAGAGCGAAGACTTCAGGGCCATTGGCACTCCCCGCACACAGATGGTGCCGCCTGTTCACGACCGGCGCCTGTTGTTGATCGGTGCGTTAAGGGCACCTGTGAAATTAAACAGACAAATGAATTCCCCACCGGCTGCAAAACAGAATATTAGCATTTTATGAAAGATGGCTAAACTGAGGCATGCATTAACTGCTTTTAATGCTAAAGGGCAAAGCATTTGGAGGTAGTAGTTAGTCAGAGGTTTGCGCCGTAAAGTTACTCAAGGAAGCGAAGATAAGGCTGTAGTGTTGGTGTATTCTCAGCTGCACGTTGGAGATGAGGTGCTTGTGCAGTTTTGTTAGCCCTTAAGCACATCGAGACCTAATTAACAATCATGTTCCACAGCAAGGTTGTCTTTGGCAAGGATCCAGTCCAACCAATAATTCATTTACCGAACAGTAACACATCTTCCTGGGCAGTAAAGGACTTAAAAGTTCGACATGGCTCTTGCAGGAGCACTTAGCAGTGAGCTACCTAGTGTATATTTTCTCCTTTAATGGCTGCTGCGAGTAGCTCTCTCTGCACACTAATAATTAAAATGTCTGCTTCTTCACCTCAGTATGTTTTTTAAACTCTAATCTGTGAGATTCCTGTTTATCTTTTTATTGATTGTGTAGACACCTTTGGTCGTGGGAAGCCATCGCTTTGGTGTTCTTGCGCTACATTTTCCACTGATCCCTTTTTGAAAGTGTGTCACCAGTCCTGACTGCACTGACAGCGGCTCCCTTAAGCTCAAGCCAGCTAACGTGAAATGCACTACTGACACTAGTGAATGGAAGACTGTGTCCACAGAGACACAGTAATATCATGCATTAACACATGAAACATGATGTCGTGATAACTATTTAATGACGTTATTGCTGCAGACATGCTACATTTGCCTCAGATACTTAACCAAAGGCATCAGCTGCTTGGTTAGTTTGCCCCTGGATGTATTGTACATTAGCACTTAGCAATATATCTAAATAACTGCATCTCAATCTAGGCAGTCGTCCAAAATAATAATATAAGTCATTGTGGACTGCTTCTAAAAAATGACAGTCCAGTCAGTCCAAAGGGGAAATATCTGCATCACTCAGTCACCGTCTCGATCCTTTCATCATCATCGTGGAAAAGCAGTGCTGATGTTGACTCTTCCTTAAACTCAAAGACAGCTTGATTTTTGCCTCCCTCTGAGCGTATAATGGTTTTCTACACTTTAAGTGTGCGCCTCTGCAGATGGCGCTCTGTTCTTTATCCACTTGGCGTTTGGTTACTGCCTCTGCTCATACTAACCACACAGTTCACAGCCGAGTATTTCTGTTTAACCATCAAACAGCGACACACCGAGGACTGGCTATTGTAAAATGCTGCAAATGTTCAGTCCAGTTTAGCATAATAACCGCTGTGTATTTCAGCATCTCAGCTACATTATCATTGAGCTACAAAGACGGAGGACGGGTGACTTATCATTCACAGATGTATTTTCTTCATAGCTGTCTCTCCGCTCAAATGTGCTTAGTAAGCAAATGGGAAAACAGAACTGATGATGTTTTCTTAATTGAATGTCCTCATCTTATTCTTATTATCATATTCAGTCACATCTGATAGATGGAGACCCAGGGCCTCATTACAGAAAAATATCCAAACTGCTTGTTCTATCTTAGCTTTCAAAGATATGACTAATTCTGGTCTTCTTATTACAGAAGCAATTCCTAACGGTTTGGACGTTTTTTTCCTTGGCCAAAAATGGTCCCATTCACTTCATGTCCATGTCCCATTTCAAATATAACCAAACACATTTATCCCATTTATGTTTGCCTACATGGAGATCATAATCCTGTCTATATTCAAGCTTTCTTGAATGAATGAAAAATGAAGGTGAATTCATTAAAAAATATAAAAACATTTTCAATAAAATTGATCAAAATCATTTTTCAAAAATCAAAGCTTTATCATACAGTTTGAGTAGACTTTTAATTAATACATTTCAGTATTTGGCATACACACCTAACATTTTTGGCTGTTACTCTGAATTCAGGACAGAGTCTATATTCCATCATATCTTAGGATGTTTGGACAGTTCTGTGATAGTAAAATTGCTATCCTAAGATAAGATAGGACCTTTTCTTAATGCGGGTTGGAAACATGTTTTTGTAACACCAGAAATCCTTAAAGCCGTCCTGAACTGAAATAAGATTTCAGACGTTCTGTAATGAGCATTATACTGCAGATGTTGTTCTCTCTGGCAGAACTTTGATATCCTTTTGTTGCGAGCCGTGTGCAGGCAGGCAGTCGTCCCGGTGAATCAATAGTAATTTAGCAGTGAGTTATAGCTGGATATGTGCATCTACTGGACAGCATAAGCACAGTATGATTCTGGTGTGTTTACTCAATGAGTGCTGAGTCAGCAATAATGACACAGCATTTCTTTTCTTTCTCGCTCTCTCCCCTCGCCGTCTCCCCCCCCCTCTCCTCTCCCCTCTCAGGGATTTCTCTGATATTTTTCTTCTCTTGATCTCATTACATCATGACTCAAGGGCTGTATTCATTAAAGTTTAAAAGTACAATGCACTCCAACGTCACTCGCGGTGAATAACGCAGACCCTGTTAGTCTGTCTCAAGCTGCTCGCTCTCTCCATCTCCATGTCTTCACTCCTTCCTGTCTGTTTTGTGTTTCCGTGCAAAGCTGAGGACCTAGAAGTGCTACTTTCTTTCATTTGCTCTGCCTCTCTTTCACCAATGAGGCGGACCGCTGAGAAAATATGCCGCCGCTTGTAGCTGCGTGCAAGCTGCAGCGCTTTCAGCAGGGCCCAGATGTTGAGACTGGCAGTTGACTCTTGACGACAGTGCTCCAGCTCCTTAATTAAACTTTGGGAAAGTTTATTTCATTTCCCTGTGTAAGCTGTTCTGACAATGTCTTTTTACATGTGGGAGTAAATGTACGGCTCTTTGATTGTTGTTTTCTCCTTTTTCTTTTATACCTCAGGCCTGAGCAAAGAATCATTTTAACCCTCAAACGACAGAACTTGACTCATCATCTGTGGTTGGTTTTAGAAGATAAACTTACATAACAAGACCCTGGGAGCACAGAGATGGTAAATAAATCTCTTTAAATGGAGGCTGACAGAGTATCTGGCTGCGTGCGGTCACAACTGGCGATTTAGCGTAGTGTTACAATTTCATACATCTTCTCCTCTGTTTCCCTGCAATGCCTAAACATTTGGGTCTATTTTTAAATTCTTCGAGAACTATGATAATGCCTTTTGTGAGGAAATGTATCATTCGTATGTGACTTTTATGTGTTTTCATATTCTGAAGACACGATGGGATCCATTTCCTGACACTGCTTTTGTCTTAGTAAGCATTAAAGGGACAAATCACGGCCCCTTTGGTTGTTGTGAGTAGTTTAATGTAGGAACTATCTTCTTTCTACTAAAATCCCCAACCTCACACCCACAACCATAGCACCACGCTGAATGAAGCATGTATCTACTCACGGATGAGAGACTCATGCTTGATATCTAATAATAAAAAAAAATACTCCTCCTGCACGGCAACACGACTGGCAGGTTTGTTCGGTCAAAAGAAACTAGTTCATATGTGCTCACAACACAGTCTGTGGATTATCTTGAGTAACTGGGTCATGATTTCTGGAAACAGACATTGGACTTGAGTTTTAAAAATGTTCACACATCTCTTTGGTCAGTATCTCCTACACTCACTACATTTCTGATTTGGTGGTGAACTGTCCCTTTAACTACTGCTTGGCAACTGATATTCACCCGATTAAATTCAATGTAATAGTTTTTTGAGTTTTTTTTCTTCCAACTCTCAAAACTGCAGAAAAAGTCCTGTCCAATTATGTGGCATCAACCTTCAGCGTTAGATAGCCACACATGTGTCTAGTTATTAATCATTGGGTGACATCTTTGGGCAACACAAAATGCGTTGAGCTGATGAATTATTGATATGATCCTGGAGATAACAGTTGCCTTCTAATTGCATGTCATCATTACCAGGTTGAAACCAGTCTCCATGTCCCCTTAATGTGATTACACATTCATAATTGTGCCGTTATTAGCGTAGTTTATTATTCATAACAGCAAAGCGCACTAATTGGCATGGGTCCGCAGCATGTTGTCACTCACTCTCTTAATTAAAGGTATGTTTAGGCTAGTTTCCTCATTTTTCTTTTTGCTTTTTTGCACATGTGAGTATATGGTTTGCTGATTGCTGGGGGGATTTTTACTACATGGTTATCAGTCATTTATGTCAAACTCATCTTTTAATTTGTTTAATATGCATTTTGTCCCTTTTTTCCCCAATGAATTCCACTCCAAATATGAGAGTCTGTAATTTGCTCCAATACTTTAATATCATGGGGTGTCATTTACATTACCTCTATGGTGCTCGCAGGGCTTTAGATTTTCATTCTGTTTTCTTCTCACCTCCTGTTGTGAAATGAGGCTGCAGATATAGTATTTCGAGCTGCCATTTCACTACTTTGGTTTCTCTGGAGCGGGTACTCCACAGTCTCATGGGAGCCTCTTTGCTATTATTTTCATATATTATAGTAATCCCATTCCCCTCGCTCTTCCCCAGTCTTTAATTCCCTTTTGTCTCCATCAGACCTCACTCACTTTTTTTTCGACTGAAGATGTCCTCATCTTCAGCTCTCTTACCTCGCTCCAAACCCCCTCCAGCTCCTTCTTCTATCTCCATCTCTTTCTCTCGCTCTCTCTGGCTCACTAACCACCCACCCTTCCACCCTCCTTGCCATATCTCCCCACCTTTCCCCTCTCCCTCCCCACCTCCCCCTCTCTCACACTCCATCACCAGCTTCTTATCTGCCTCTCTCTCTGCATTTGCATCACCCTCACTCTTCCCTCTCTCTTCCTCTAACTCTTTGCCAACATGAACTCACTTTCTCCCCTCTCTCTCTCCCTCCCTCTCTCACGCTCTTTCTTCACTCTGCCTCTCTCTCTCTCTCTCCCTCACTCTCTCTCTCTCTCTGCGTCCCTCCGAGGCATGTTTAATTAAGCGTAGGGCTATGTGTCAGAGGGAGAGAGGGAGAGAAGAGGAGAAAACTAATGCTATCTGGAGCACCAGGCTAGACTAGGCAGGGTCTCCTCCTTCTCGCCTCCTCCTCCTCTTCTATTTTGTCCTCTCCTCCTCCACCTCCCCCCTCCCTTTGGCCTGGGCCAACCGTAATTACCCTGCTCATTAGCAGAGGGAAGAGTTACGCGGGAGGGGGGAAGCCAACAGGGGAGTGAAGGAGGACAAGAGGAGAGGAACAAAGGAGCAGGGGAGGACAGGTGAGAAGGTAGGAGGAAGACCTAAGATTGTCCTCTAGGGCTGTGTGTGTGGAGTAATGGACCACTGGGATGGTCTCAGTTGGAGGACGCAAACTTTAGGGACTTTTGTCAGAGTATTTAGTAGGCTGATTAGAGTGTGCTAGCTTGTGCAGGAGCATTGACCCTCCCACACAAAAATGTTACTGTGATAGTGCAAAAAAGGAGCTCATGCTATCTGTCTGCAAGGTAAAGCACATGAACACTGTAGCCAGTGTAACAAACACAGACTGTATAAAATAAGTGGATGTAGCCAACGTGGCATCACCCATTGGTTGTGGACCACGGTTTTGAACCTCAGTTCTGACCATCACCATCTTAGTTTCTGGGGGCCAGAAGTGATCATCAAGAGTGTGTCTGGGAAGGAGTATGGGGTGGATCTGACTGAAAATCAGAGGACTTGTAAATCATAAGGTGCAACTCTGCTTTTATGCCTATTTTACTCTCAATGGGACCATTATTCCCAAATGAAAGTCATGCTGTATCAAAAAAAAACTAGTGATTGAGACCATAAACTAATTCGGAAAATGTTGACTGAAGTTATAAATCAAGAGAGAAGTTTGTTAAGTTTCTCATAGACGTCTATACAACGGGAGCTGAGAAAATGGACGTTTGAGTTGTTTCCGCGTTGGCTTCACGTTCAGGCCTGGAGGTTGCTGGATAACAACAACAACCTGCTTGATTGTGGTATGAAATGCCGAGCCAAAGTCATGATGTCACACCCAGGCTAGCCTCTGTTCTGCTAGCTTGTGGAACTCTGTGTGTATACAGAAGTAGGAAAGCTTCAATATCATATTATGCTAAATTTTCATATGCCTTGCCAAAACCTACATGTGTTATGGAGCCGAGTCCTGGCTGGTGTCAGGTGTGTTGATGCACAGACCTTACAAGCTTACTCTCTTGTTTGTCCAGGCAAGGTTCCAAGAGAGCAGATTCATCTGGCCCACATGTTGGGAGCTCTTTGGCTATTTGGCCTCCTGTGTGCACATTGGCTTTGATTACTTTTTTCCTTCCTTTTTAGTAAAATTAGGAAGTGCTGGAGAATTTTATTTCAAAGGTGTGTTATTTCTTCAGATAGGAAACCTAAAAAATTCCCCAATGTCTGGTCTTGCGAGTTTGCATGCTCCTTTGATTCACTTTCATTTGTCATTGAGGGACTATGGCAGAAAAAAGAAATGTCAAATTTAAAGTATTGTATGTCAAAATGTGTTCAAAGTAAGCCGGGCATAACTCAGCTGAGTCGTGTAATGTGCCTCTCCTTTATCTGGGGGAAGAACAGTGTTCCTCTTTTCTTCTCAGCCTCCCTTTATCCCTTTATTTCTCATTTACTGCCATGCATGTATCATCTAACGTCAGCCTCGGCTCTCTGTGCACCTTCCTCTCTGCTTTTTGCTCTCTCCCCTGAGTGCTTTCCTCCTGTTTCCCTTTCTGTCCCCTAGCTCAACCCTGCGCAGTTTTTGTAGTCTTTATTAAAATCCCCTAGTTCAAATGAGTCTAATAATAATGGCAAGTGAAAAAACATCCCGCTCTTGTCAGTTCTCAATCCTCTACAGAGGCAACACAGAGTTTATTTCATTCCTCTGGTTGTGCACAACATGTTTTACTCCTAGAAGCTACACTTTAGTTGACCTCTTTGATGTGGAGGGATGTTTTGAGCAACAGGGGTTTGCTTTCAAAGAAATCTTATCCATATGTAGGGAAATTAACTTTTCTCTGAGTTGCAGCAGTAAATGAAATGTGACTCCTCAGTAACTCAGCCTTCATTGTCCTATATTTACAGCTACCAATGAAATAACAAGTGCTGTCTGTATCTGCAGACTGGAAACTTAAATGTAAGAAACCTTCTAACCCCAAGGCGCCTGCAGCCTAATGTCCTAAACATCTCATCAAATACTTGTAATATGAGCTCACTGCTCAACCCCCATTTGTTTGTAGTTGTAAAATGGTCAGAGACTGTGTTCATTTATTATTGGATACCAATACAGAGTAATAACTCCTACAGTATAGTATATCCACCTTAATACCAGTCTGAATCCCTCCAGAAGTACACAACAACAATATCCAAGGACACACTGCAGACATTCTCAGCATCCTGCAACACAAGTGCAAAATACTTTATATAACTAGGATAGGATTTGTGTGTCATAAAGGCTGAATTACCACCAGGACAAAAAAGGCTACTGTCCCAGAGCCCCAGACCTCTAGGGGCCCTAAAAGCCCCAGGTGTGTGTCAATGAGTTGCATCAAAGTAGAATATTGACTAAAGCAGCTCAAGCACTGTTAGCTCATATTGTGGCCTGGGTTGTAGAGGGACCTGGTGCCAAAATCTGGTTTTAAGTTATATTACTTTGTACTGCACTTACACTCTATATATTCTAAATAAAGTTGTCCATAATAACTGAAACACCGAAAAACCTGAGGTCAGATTGTATTATTTTCAGATCATGAGTCCTGGTTGGTCCCTGAGTCTCAGGGAATAATTAAATTACCATGTATACTGTGATTTGCTGTGTGCATTGTACTTAACACTGGAGGGTACGAACACAAGTGATAGATAGCAGGCAGGAGAGACAGTATGTGTGGCAGCATCATTAGGGGCCAACTTTTTTTTTTTCAGCAGGGGCTCCTAACATTAATGCAGTCATGTGTGACATAGTTGTGAATATCCAGAGACACTGTGTAACATCATGGACTTAAGTCAGACTCCTTTCTATCCAACACAAGCTATCCATAAAGCTCCAAAGCCCCACTGATTTTTTCAGTAATTACCAGCTGATGTACTTGTATGCTGATGACTTAACTGTGTACATGTAGAGATGGCTGAAGTAGAAGCTAGCCTATGCATGCATCATCACCATTCAACTGGACGAGGCTACCATGTAGTCATAGTCATTTGTAGACTGCCAATTTTAAACCATGAGTTTGATGCAACAATTTTTGGATAAGAGAGTGGAGGACATTAAGCTATTAGGTAATTCAAGTGCGAGCTGGCTAGCTTGGTTAGTTAGGCGCATCCGTAATCCAAAATGAACAAAAGACTCCTTAGAGTGTCTTTTAGTACAACTACATTTTGAATAGGACGTTTTAAAAGACCAAAACCGGTACCCTTGAGGAAAGAGTCTGCATTACTTTTTAAGAGCAGAGTCCCAATCCAACAGCAAAGGACAGCAGAGTCATGGAGTGCAGCTCACTCAGGTTGTTGCTCTCACAAGATGACTCATCTTGTGTCTTATCACCACCCCATTGACCTCCGAGTTATGTCCCTCTTTATGTGCCCACATGTCCACAACCACACTTATCATGTCTTTTCTCATTATTCCACCCAGCACTAAATGCATACGCATAAAGAAGAGAGGTACATTTGATTGATTACATGCAAAGTGGGCTTCAAATGACAAGCAAACTGCTCTTCCAGGCCAGTGAGCTTGTTTGATAAATAACATGCATGTCTCCAGGCACTGAATACATTTGAAACAAGGTACAAAAGCCTCAGTAAATCTGGCCCCGTGCGTCTGTTTATCAGTCAACAGTCTGTCCAGATTGGTGATTTCTGATTGGCATTTACCCTTCTAACTCAACACAAAGTTGACTGATAGTTAAACTTTAGCGGTCTGGACCAGCCAGAAATAATTGTTTCACATCAATGCTGAGATCCTGTGTGGGCAAACTAGATAACACTGCATTATTGCGCTGAAATAGCTTGTGTGAGAGACAAAGGGGAAAGTGGGGCTACGGGTAGTTTGTTTCTGTTCCCTTGTGCACTGCAGTACTTCAGTGTAATCAGAAGCTTATCTTTATTATGTTTAATATTATCCACGAATGTTATGATTGCATTCTTAGAGGAAGCCCTTATGACCAGTGTTGAGGAATTAGTTGCTATTAAAAACACTTAAGGCACAACTTAACTACTGGAACTATTGTAGCACTATAATTATTTCAGTTTCATTAATATAAGTTATAATTTCAATACAATGATTATCAGCCCTTCCGGATGTTAAACTGAAGATAAATAACTCTAAATTAGATGTCACCCCCCACCTAATGATTTATTTTCATTATAATTAATTGTCATTCTGTCGGTTGATGTGAGCGTGCACTGAACTACTGTAGCTCAGATGAGAAATTGCAGAAAAGTTGTCTTTCTCCGGGAGGGAGTATTCCCAGCTCTTTGATTTTATCGAGCGATGGGAAGAACATAAATCTCCTGCTCACTTACTTAAAGCACAGAAAATGTAATCGGCAGTTTTTGAGGTGTAACAAAAAAGTAATATAGAGTGAGGGTAATGCAAAGCAGTGTTTTGTCACATATGTGACATATATGTATAAACTATTGTCCCACACATGTATAACATAAGAAACTTAATAGGATTACACCATACACTACTTGTATCACAGAGCTCTGTGCTATTAACCTTTCTCTCCAGGTTTCCTTTAATAAGGGCAAAGTGGGTGTCCCTCAGCAAAGACACACCAGTGTTGCAGTGTTTTCAGCCATTGTGATTTTAATTAGAGGAATTTGGCCGCAGTCGACATCATCAGATCCTCTCATTTGTAATCTGAGTGAGTTGGCCGGGGTTGACGAGCTGACGTCCAAGACTCAAACGGACTCTTTAACCCCTCTGAGCAGACAGATTTTGTTTTGTCTCACCATCTCAGGCAAACACAATACTGCAAAATAATTTGTTTCAAAGTGCATGAAATCAGAACAACCTGACAAAACACTATTATGTAAAAAAGAAAAATAATAATAATAGTGTCTATACAGGCAGTAGGCTATTATTTTGGTATTCAAGGAGCCTCACATTTTGCCAAAAACTTTAAAAAAAAGTTGAGGTAAATACCTGCCAACACCTTCTTTGCCTCAATGGCATGCTTATGTCTTATACAGCTATATTGGCTCTGGCATATGTCATTCATCCCGTAGTGTTTGTATGAAAAATATGAAAGGAACGACCACTAGGGCAAGAAATGCAACAGCCACCTCACTGATAGTTATAATCAGCACAGAAATGACAAAAACCAAACATGTTCTGAACAGACACATTACAAGCACTCACAAAAAAGTAACATTTGGATTTAGGAACATAAATCAGCAAACTTAAGAAACTACTCAGTCCAGCACGAGGCATGATGGGAAATGTGTGTTGTCACTAATGGTGCTGCTTAGTGCTAAGCCTCATTTTGATCCGCTCCTGAAAATCAACACTACAGGCTTTTCAAAAGGCATGGCCATTATCCCGCTGACTAACAGATATAAATGGAAGCTGTTCAGTCCAACTCTGCTTAAATTTGCAGGTGTATTTAGATTTTTCAGGCAGAACGCCATCCTGCTGTGCCATTTTGACAACAGCTACATTAAGTTAGCACACCCATCTGCGCACATATACCCCTTGAATCTGGTTTTGGTTTGCCAGGTTGCGGCGACAGATGGGTCGAAATTGTATGTAGTGTGTAGATTGTTTTTCCTAGACGATCTGGAAACTTGGGTGACAGCAGACAAACATACAAAACTTATGGATCTGTTAGACCATTATTCATAGTAAAGTTTGAGGGCCGTGCTGGTTACAGGAATTTCCCAGGAGAATCGGAGGGCACCGGGAGATGGCTTTGAAATACAGGAGGAAAGCCAGGAAAAACAGTGTTGGCAGGCATCGGGTTCCCATGCACAAAAAGTGACAGGAACATCTTTTCTACAATTAAAGGAATACATTGAAGAGACAGAAGTTAGTCTGTATGGACTGTTTTGTAAAGTTTAGCTTCAGTCAATCGACAGATCAGTCAGGAGCTGTTCCAGTCAGTGGGTTTGAACAAAAGATAAAATGACTGTTCTCGCTGTGCGCTCTATAACAGTCATACATCCAGTCTGTTCCAGCACTCCACATAGCGGGGGGTCAGTCAGTGCCACAGGGGGGCCGCGGCGCTCTGTGCCTGGGCGTGCCATCTCAGGCGAGTGGCAGGCTTTCACCACGTGGACCACCTCTACTTTATTAGATTAGACTCTGGCCCTCCTCGGGTTTGTAATTGCATTTGCCTGATGCTGTGTATTTAAGAATAGAACGGCCTCGGTCCCTGTGGCCCTCCCATACCTGATTTCCCAGCTGCCTCCAGGGGGAGCAGACCAGCACCAGCCCTGGGATAAGAAGTCGTCATGACAACCAGGAGGCAACTGGTGAGGGGAAAACGGAAAGACCTGCTGTCGTCTTCATTTCTCTCTCTGTGACTTTGCACTTTTTCTTCCTGGTGGATTTCTTCTTTGTTTTCTGCTGTTTCCTAACATCTGTGAGGCACTTCGCTTTGGTTCTTCTCTTTGCATCCCTTGTTCTTGTTCTGAGAGGGACAAAAGGAAAGCTGCAAATGTTTCTTTGTGCTTTGTCTCCCTGGGAGCGGGAAATGAAGGGCTGTCGAATGGGGACTCGTATTTCATCCTGTCCATAATTTATGGAGAGACTAGGTTTAGGAAGGGACATTGCGCTAACATGGGGGATTCTTGTCATAAGCATCTCCCATGAGTCATAAGCAACTGCAGGGGGTACAAATCGATGGTGACACATGTTTCTGTTAGCTACACAGGGCACTTGATGCCATTTTCCCATCTTAAGCATTTGCAGATAAGCCCCCATTAAGTGTCGGTATGTGTCAGTAATACTTTGTGGTAATGTGTAGCAGTTTATTTGAGGCTACTCAGCTTGGCATGTTTGGGTTTCCCACTAGCATGCTAGCTGCTGCAGCCACTGTGACTTAGCAGATCTTGTAAAGGTCCTACTGCGCAGGGTTAGTACTTGACCTCCTGCAGCTGGCTCTGCTTTAGTGAGACAGCAAGCCTTACTGTATATGGCATGCGACAGTGACATTCTTTTGAACTGGGAGTTGCACCAGCCGGGGTAGTATATCATAAAGCACAACCTGTCTGCTAATCACAAATTACAGCCAGCCTCTCTAGCCCTGATCCAGCTCTCTCCACAGGGAAGCCAGGGCCAAGGAGAAGAATACTAGCTCCTGCCAAGTCCCCACCACTCCCCACTACAAGGTGCTTATAAATCGGCATCCTCGCAGATAGGTCAAGGTTTTGATTTGGTCGTGACCTTAGTTCATAAATCTGAATGATGTAGGGGCCTTGGTTAAAAGGCTGCTGGATCAACTCTCAGATGGGGTACCCCTCCCTCGCCTTTCTGTCTCTTTCTCTCCTTCTCTCTCCTCTTCCATCCCTCCCAACCTCACGTCCCTTTTTCAGTCCCGCCGCAGCCTCGAGTCCCCGGAGCCTCTATAACAGGCAGAGGGAGAGAGAGAAAGATGGCGAGGGGGTGAAACAGGCAATCAATAAATCAATATGTTTTGCGCCACTAAGCTAGGGTAAGCTCACTCTCTCAAAGCTGCGCGTGCATGTGCGCACACACACATACACACTCACTTACAATCCCAGCAAATTTCTTTGAACACACACACACACACAAACAAACAAATGAAGGCCCAGGACAGAATGTCCCTTGCCAAAAGACATTTTGTTGTTTTAGGGACTTTCTTTTTTCTCATTCTATTTCCTGTTTTGGATCATTAAGCCATTGATTTTTGTTTCAACGGGTAAGTGGTGGTGGGGACCCCCTGGGAGCCGGCTGAAAACCTCAACAGAGTGGCCCCAGCAGGAGTTTCTCTAGTTGTGACAGGCTGCTCCCAAGGGCCAGTGGGCCCTCTTAACTCTGCAGGGGAGAAACTATCGCCTGAAATCAGTCATTCTGCCTCAGCATTCCCAGGCACTCCTCCATAAGAGTATTCACTTGGATATCTATGGATTTCTTCTTACTAAATGTCTTTGCAACCACTGTAAGTACAAACGTGCGCATTTAGTTATAGATTTGGATTCTGGTCCTCACAGAAATTCTTGTAGGTGTACAAATGGTCAGTTCTTTTCATGGATTTTAAAGGATGTAAAAAGTTGGCTGGAGCATCTGCTTTCCTATCACTATGTCCAATATTTTTAGGTCCGTGGGGGCGGTGAGGGTAGAGGCGAGAGCTGGAGAGATACGGTGAGATACAGTAGCAACCCTGGCAGACCAAGATTCAGTTGGCCAACAGCCAGCAAGATATTACAGTCAGATATATAGTAACACAGATGGATGCACTCAGCCTAAAGAGGCTGACATATTGGCCAGCGCTGTCATAAGAATGACATAATACCTATCCTGACAGGTAATGAAAATAAAGGCCGCTCCACCGCAGAGTTGCATAAGCACTTTAACTTTAGCTCATACAACGTAAAACATTACCCCTGACATATGGGATATCCCCAGGGAAGTTTTCAGAGTGGTTGGATGTTAAAGGTGGAGGTCTGACAATTGGAAGTGGTCCCTGAACATGCTGGAGATGTAACTCTTGATTTCTGCACTCGCAACCAAAGCATCCAACGGGTTCTACTGTGCCTCTCCTTGATATAGAGATATTATTCTGCATTTCATTAAAATGCATGTCAGTGATCCGCTCTGAATCAGTCTGCCCTCTCCCTCAGTGGATGCAGGAATACATTTCCAGCATGACAACTTTCTTTCTTGAAGGCGCAAAACTATTCAACTTTGTGGAAAGTTGGAATTGTGCATGTTTTTTTTTACAAACTCGTATAACAAGCAATTACTGATCATATCAGTGGTGTGAGCTGCTGACAGTTCAGCTCTTTTATACACAAAGGGCAGCGTAAATACAAAAAAATCCTAAACATCACATATTCTATTAGATTGCTGTGTACAGTATGTTGTTGTATTTGAATTAAAACCCATTAGATTTACACTGTTGCATCATTATAGCAAAATAGATCCCTGAGGTGGTTGGATCACCTACTCCAGTGTATCTTGGGTGCATTTACATGTGCGCTTTATGTGGTTAAGCTCAGTCTGGACCAAATCCAAGTTCATTTGAGTCATTTAGTGCCAGATGTAAAGGGGGTCTGTTTCACAAGATGAGATAAATATGAAAAACTGCTGTGTTTTGGCACCATTCCTGCAAAGTACATCAAAGCATAGGACTTAAATTAATACCAAGGGAGCGTGGCATGTGAGCAGAAGCTTCTCTTCTCAAAAACAAAAAACTCTGCCTAGCAGTGGGGGAATAGTTAAATTAACTCAGTGATGAGGAAATGTGTGGCATACGGACATTTTAGAGTGAGACTGTGTCATTTTGAGAGACAAAATAGCATAATCTTTCTCTTCCGAATGAAAAGTTGAATTCCCAAGCAATGAAATGTCCTGTGCTTGCTTCAGTATACTTTAGTAGCCCTTTACTATCAACATAAAATGGCTTTTGTTCCAATTTGTGCAGGTAGTTTGGAACCGCTCAGAGCATTTCAACCAAAATTAAATTGTTTCAGACTCAAAATTTGGTTACCAGGTAACAGCAGGTTTTTCTTGGCCTGAAATTGTGAGCCATGAAAACATCAGTGGATGACAACGGAGATGTCAAGTGAGAAATTGATAGGGAGAAAAGAGCCAGACCCATTAATAGTTGGCCCACGGATAAAAACGAATAATTTGTAAAAAATCGAAGAAAAGCTGACAGGTATATAATGCGATCCACCATCTTGCTACTTCTGTTTACTGTCGTTGTGCATTGTGAAAGACACTCTGTTGTATCATCAATGATTACAATAGTTCTGCTCCAAACTGGTAGAAACACAGACTGGTTCGCTAGTCAGCTCCAGGATACTGGAGGTTTGCTGAAAAATCTCACATGACCAGGAGCTAATGGTGGCTAATGTTTGCCAATGTTTCTTATTTAAAAAGTTACATAGTCTTAATTTAAAGCTTCCTTGTCCCATGTCTATATGATGTTTTTTTTGGTTTGACTGCACCCCGATTGGCCATCAGCGGTCGTTAGTAGTTTGTTGCCAGAATCTCAGCAGCAGCAGCATCACATGGTCGCCCGTCTGACTCAGCCAACAGCTCTCAACTCTGAAAACATCACAGAAAATCCCCAACTTTTTGGGGTAAACTGACCACTTATTGGGAATCTAATTTGTCACTTTATCGCCTGAAAAAAAGTATTTAAAACTCAAGTGACATTTTAGCAGCTTTTAGCCTGGTTCAAAATCTCAAAACAGGCACTCTTCAGTGTGCCTCTCACAGACCTTCTTTTGAAGGGCCATACAGCCCTAACACTTCACCATATGCTGTTATCCCAACACATAAACACAAAAAAGGTTGGACTAACAGGTCAGAGCAAGGGGTGTATCAGGATTGACTTAACCTAACGCAACAAACACCAAAATAAACCAGACTGTGGCAAAAAAAAAAAAAAAGACTATCTGAGGATGTTATCCTGCCATTTTCTTCATTCAGATCTTCTGCTCTCCTCTTCCCGTCCCAGTCTCCCTCTGTTCGAAGGGAAAGGCAGTTGGAGATTCTTTACAGGTTCAATTTGAAGGAACTTTTCCTCCATTAATAATGAAATCGTATTCCCCTCTCCTCCCCTCTTTCTCACTTCCCCCAGGAACGAACCTGGTGCTGCTACTTAAAACTCTCTCACACTTAGTTTCTCAACTCTCTTCTTCTTATCCTTAGCTAAACCCTCAGTTTTGAAACAGATGTAAATGAAGAACGGAAGACAGTAAAAGACGGCGAGAGAGAAAGAAACCGTAATGGGGAGTTAAAAGAGGAAAATATAGAGAATGAGCTCCTTATATTGTAACTGATTTATTTTTCAGTGCTACACGTTCATTTTCATGGCCACCAATTCAATCTCTCGTCCTTTTCAGGCTCCTCTTCGCTTTCTCTTGTATGTGGAAATGCAGCGGGAGCAAGCTTTTGGCACTATTACAGTACACTGAATAGCTGAAGCCATCAGAGTGAATGAGAGTAATAAAAGACTACAATGAGAGATAGACATTTTGGCTGTTGTGTCCTTGAACATTTGACAAAGACAATTCTTCCTTTCTGCCTTGAGTGTGTTTTCCTGTTGACATTGACATTCTTTCAGTGTGCGAGTGTAGGCAGCGTGGCGCAGTACATGCAAACATCAGCGCTGGCATGTGTGTATGTGTACACTGCATGTGTATACTCAATCACGTGCATGTGCATATTTTTGACTCTTAAGTGTGTGGGAGTGCGAGAACATTCACATCGCCCACCTGGGCTCTAGCTGGGAGCCAATAGAGCTGTCTTACTGAAAAACTCCCTGTTGTTTCTTTGGCGGAGCCTAACAGGCAGATTTGACTGTATCACTTCCTTCTTACTCCTCCTCCTCCACTCTTACTCCTCTCCTCTCCCTCAACGCGCTCTGTTCCTCTGTTCCCGACACTCATCTCTTTCTCTCTTCCTGCCTTTTCTATATTTAATCAGCCAGGGAGTGTGGAATTAGTGATTATTTGATGGAAATATGGAGGCGAGAGAAAGTGTGTATGTGTGTGTGTGAGTGTATCTCTCATCTATCTGTCTGGATCTTCTCATACCCTCCTGTCATTTCAGTGCAGAGCAGAGTTTGGAGAGAGCAGAGGAGTATAGAGGTTATTTATTGCATAAAAGCCCTTGCAGAGTTTTGGTTGGACAGTTCAAACATGCACAGCACCTTTGTGCTACTTCCCTCTGACTCACTTTTTGTGTCTGTTTGCACCGCTCTCACTCTTCCTCTACATCCCACTAATATCCACACCAAGGCCAGGTTCAGACTTTTTTATTGTATGCATCTTAAGACAGCTAAAAAATATTAAATGACGTCCATCCACACTTACGTTTTCAGGTGATAAAGACCCACACTGAATCACCGGAACACATAGAAAATATTTTTCTTCCTCCTGTTTTTGTCAGCAACCAAAACTCAGCTCAGGGGAGGAAAGGAAAGACTTACGGCTGGTTAAAGCAATAGTGCAACATTTTGTGAAATGCTGTTGTTTTCACTGTTGTAGATGTGGTGCTGCAGGGATGGTGTATATTTGTAGGCTAACCTGGAAGTTAACATTGCCCTGCTTCCCTTAACAAAACACCAATTGGATATCCAATTACTTTTTATTCAGCAACCTTATCATTTTTAAGCCTAAATTCATTCACCAGGAGTAAAAAGCTAATGTTAGCCTATGCTGCACCACAGTCACATGACTAACATCACCACCACTAAGCAACCGCCCTTTTTTAAACGCGTAAAAGCTTCAAAACTCACAAGTAGGGTTTTAACTGAGCTAATATACATTGCAGAAGAGAATGTGAGAACTGTTAAGTTTGTGTTAAGGAGAGACCTTATTTCATCCATCTAACCCAATAAAACAAAGTATTGGCTACGAGACAAGGAAACCATAAGCGCAAAAACGGAAACTCCTTTCTGGGTTTTAGGACTCATTCCTGTCCCACTCTATAGTTAGCTNAAAAAAAAAAAAAAAAGATAATGCAATCTACCTTTCAGCAACTCTAAAGTAATGGATAATATTCCATACAAAAAACAAAGTTTAAAACAACGAGTGTCTAAGGTTTATAATGCCTCTGTTAAACAACTAGTAGCTAAAATATCAAACTTATTCTTCCAATCTATTTTATTCCCACTTTCTACGATAACCTTTATCAGCAACTCAATCAAACAGCCCAACTTTATTTGTATAGCACCTTTCATAAAGGTTAGTGCAGTTCAAAGTGCTTCACAGCTGATACTATGTATGACAGAGAAAGTGTAGACTATGAAACTGTTTAACAAGGCCAAACTCAGGGTTTAGGTGTTCTCATTTACATGTTATTGATATAGTGATTTGACTGCGGCTGACATATTCCACTTCTAATTCTATGTAAAATCACCATTTAATGCTTGCTAGGAGGTTAAGTAGTTACAGAGGACAACAGGGTTGTTTTTATAACGTGTGCCTCTGCAGCTTCTCACTGACCCTGTTTTTATTTTTTCTCTCTGTAAACTTTTTATTATTATTTTTTTCATTTTTGCTTTTCATCACCATGTCTCTCTCAGCCTTTTTCCAACACAAGGGCAGGCTATTGTGAGTGACAGCTCATTACAACCCCATCTCCTCACCCCCTAACCTTATGAGATAGAAACAAGAGAGTGTTAATGTGTGTATGTGCGTGCAAAAATGTCACGTGGGCGTGCGCGTGTGTGTGCATTTCTCTGCGTATCGGAACACGAGTGGCTGCATTTCCTCGCTTAGTGCATTCATGGTGTGTTTGCCCGTGCTGCTATTTGTGTCTATATTTACATTTGCATATGCTGTAAGGTATCTTTCATATGCACTAGGCCTTTCAAGTCAGCTCTCACTCTCTTCTTCTCATACTCGCACATTCACACAGTCCAGCGATATGCAGCTCATGAATACTCCCAATTATGGGAAACCCACTCATCGTTTTCTGTACCTCAGTGATGGCTGGAGAAGAGGACAAAAGTTGTGCAGGGATGGAAGGCAAAGCAGCCCGCCTGGTTCAGAATATGACAGCTTTTGAACTTGTTTTTTTCCCCTCTCTTTTTTTTTATTCATTAGATAAGTGAAAAGCAAAAACCCAGTGATGGCACGCCAGTACCAGCCATGATTTATGTTCACCTCTGGAAAGAGAAAAGTAGAATTTATGGCTTTCTCGTCTGGCCTAATCTTCACTATATGCTGCAAAGCCCAGGCAATGCAGTAAGCTTAGAGGGGGGAGGGAGAGAGAGGCTGAAAATTGTCCTCTACACTTTCTCTAGTTAGCTTTTTCTTTTTTCTTTCTCTTCCTCTCACTTACTAACCAACTCTATCACATTTTGTCCTTGTCATTTTTTCTCTCTTCCTCCTGCAAGCTTACAGGAGAACCCGTACGTGCACACACTTGGTGCACGCACGGTGAAGCTTTGAACACTTCTAATCACACGCATGCAGGTGCACTATGCACACAGACGCACGCTCTCGCACATAAACAGAGAGAGAGAGAGACAGAGAGAGAGAGAGAGAGCTGCTCGGCCCCTCAGCGACACCTTCGCTTCTCTCGCACCAATTTTCTCACACTTTTTCATTCTCTGTGTCTTCTCCTCTTTCTTTCTCTCACTGCCTCGCTCCGCACCTCCGCCCTCAGCCGCCTCCACATATAGATCCTTTCTTTTTATAGTCAAAGCTATAGTCCCCATGGCAACACCAGAGTTGTTGATTGCCAAGGTGCTGTACGTCTAATTATGTAACTATCGCACAGGGTTGTGTTGTTTGTGTGTGCGCGTGAGTGTGCGCGCTATTTGTTTCTCACCTCGGCACTGTCTTCTATCAGCACTGCCTCTTTTTGTGACAGATCAAGCTGTGGTGCGATAATCGATCCGTGTTCACAAAGGATAGTGTGAGATGTGATGTCTTGTGTCACAAAACGGAATATCTGACATGTCTTTTTTATATATATTTATATATCCGTATGTATATGTGAGAAAAAGACGGATGTGTGAGGGCATAGCGTATGTACAAGTGCACGACACAGGCAGGTGTGAAGCTATAACAAGTTTTGACAAGGTAAAATCATTTGAGGGTGCAGATGACTCGCTTTTTCTATCCAGTTACGGTGTGACAACAGAATTCTCAACCGTCGATTCCTATTAAAGTGTTCGCAGGAAGCATAAATCCTGTCTGCTCTTATTCCACATCGATTCTTATCCAGGTAGAGTGCTGAAAAGATGGTGAGAAAGGAGGGGAAAACACAGTTTTATGCATTAACTCACTGTGGGAAAAATGGTTTTCACACTCATTTACAGTGTTGGTCGACAAATTTGTACAGAAGAAGAAGAGGAGGAAGAAGGACGAGGGAAAGTAATAAGATGTGGAACAAGAATAGAAAGGAAAGCAGAAAGAGGACTACATTTGCATTTTAACCTCTCATTCAAAACTGCTCGAAAGCCGTCCCACTACTGCCAGCGTTCAGGCTGCCTGCCAGTGAAAGAAGGAGAAAACAGGAGGAGATAAAGAAGAGGTGGGCTGGTGTGAAATGGATCAAACAATGGATGTGAGAAAAGCATTGCTGTTCTCAACCAACTGCAGGCAAAAGAGAAAGAGGAGTGGAGGAGGAGTGGGGGTGTGTGATAACTTTCTGCTTTTAAAATGTCTGTTTTGTAACGAGCTTTCTGACAACAGGTCTTCAGAAAGTTGGACAAAGTGTTTCCAGGGCTAGTTAGCCTGCCAACGAAATGTAATCAGGAAGCAAAGGAGAATAAATTGAGATTATTTTGGCACACGCACCGCTCCCAAGGTCAAGACTGATGTTCGCTCTCGGATGAATCCGATTTGGATGCGTGTGTGTGTGTGTCCTGTGTGTGTCTCTCCTTCATGCTCTGTGTAAAAGCCATGTTGATGAAGGAATCTGCGATGATCAGAGGGTTGGACAGGGAGGTTTGCCTCCTTTTGTGATCTCTGTGTGTTTGCCTTTTGATCTGCCTTTGTGGAGACGTAGTGATCTCTGTAGACACTACTGGGACAGCAGCACCACAAAGCGAGCAGCAGCATATAGAAACAGGTCCAGAAAAATGGCGACAGAGAGAGGGATATCGGAGGTATTGAATTGCCTTAGAATGGCATTTTTTGGGGTGGGAGCTCATTAAATATGCATCTTCTGATCAGCCACTATTAAACGTCATCAAACTCATTTTAGCAGTAAATAATGTGTCACTATTCCTAAATATTTTGCATGCATGATATTGTTCAGAGCAAGTTCTGGTGCAGCGCTTCATCATCTTGCAACATTTTGGACATTAGGAAATATTGATAAATGAGGGCCAATGTCTCCATTTGCCGTAATGCACACTGCAGCCACGTTGTTGTTCTACTAGCCACCTCAGTGCTGCGGTGCAACAGCCAAAGAAAGCACAGGCTGTGCCAATTCATAATTCATCTAGATGCTATTTTTTTTTTCCTTCTTATATTTAT
>CAFUXE010000278.1:253780-275524 GCA_903364295.1 Serranus cabrilla | reverse complement strand
CCCTCCTCCATCACGCCTTCTTTCCGATGTTCATCTCTCCTCCCCGTCGCTTCATGTCCCGTTTCAAAACATCATTTACCTCTTTAACTTCTCTGGAGTCTGTGACAGCGAATGGTGGGCGGTGTTGGTCTGATGGTGCTGACGGACAGGTTCAGACATATCTCTGTAAACACACACACACACAGTCAATAAGACTTTTATAGAACATGAATACAATAGTTTTTACATCCGATAGGTGAGTGTTTAATATTGTCTTAACCAAAGCAACTGTTGCTTTAAAATGTGCAAAAGAATGTAAATATAAGAATATAGATCAGGAAATATCTGCTCAAGGAAGAAGTAACAAGTGAGTTAAAATAATCTTTAAAAACATTTGATTCACACTTGGTTTCTGCAGAGACTTTATGGTCAGTTCTCGTGAGGAAATGTCAAATAATTGCATGAATGAATGCATGAAAAGCGGCTTTTTTCAAGGCATAATTAAGTGTAAAGTAAAATTAAAGTGACAATGCAGTGAGATATCATTACAAAAACAACAGCTTTAGATTTACTGAGAGTTGCAGCAAACCTGCAGCTTTCTGGGAGTTTGTTCCATAAAAACATACAAAGAAAATGAAATATAACATTGAGATGTAGATCAGGAAATATCTGCAAAGTGGAGAAGTAACAAGACACTTTATGGTCGGTTTTCTTGAGGGGAGGTCAAAGGTCACATCCACATAATTGCATGAATGAATGCATGAAAAGCTGCTTGTTTCTCAGCCTGCAGGGAGAGAGAGACACAGAGAGGTTAGCTGTCACAGAGCACAGGGGTTGCCTCTGAGGACGTAATGGAAAAATCACTCAAGATTAACGTGAAACACAGGAAATGCTCTCAATTGAGCCTGATTGCCGTGTGTGTGTGTGTGTGTGTGTGTGTGTGAGTGTGAGAACTCCTCCTGACAGTGATGACAGAGCAGCTTCTGTTTGTTGACAGGATTTCTTCAGCGATATTAAGGAAATCTAAAGTGTTCCCTCGCTGCAGGAACACGCTGTTTCTACTGCAACACACTAATCCTCGTTTCCCAGCTCAGAGCTGAACTTACATCAAACATCCTCTGAGGGCTTCAGTCGCTCTTCAGTCTCTTAAATAGCAGTTTAAAAGCTGCAAATGTTTGAATTACCACTCGAAGAAGCCCAATGTTTTAACGTTTCTTGATATTTTCTGCACAAATTCTAAAAGTTTTTGTATCATGTTCTCCTGAAATCCAGATATTTGATGACGTAGATGACTAATTGAGGTTTCTGTTGAGATGTTTTTGCAGATTTTGGCCTAAAAAGTTAGTTTGACAAAGACAAATGTTGTTACATTTAAAGATAATTGTGCCTGGAAATGAAAAACCAAGTCCTCATGGGTAATTAATCCTAATAAAGCAGACCTCTTTACGTCCATGTGGAGCACAGAAACCCTTTTATATTCCATTTCAAGCACTCTAAACTCAATAATATTACATATAACATATAATATTGCACCAACAAGGCCTTGCACAGATAAAAATAGCTGAAAGAATGAAATAAAGCATGTTTGCAGATCGTAAAATCATGCAGAAAACTTGTTCACTTATTCTGTAAAAAATGCATTTTAAAAAGATTATCTCAAATCGTGCCCATATCTGCTGTGCAGCCTGGATTATTAGCCCGTCTCATCCAACAAAACCCCAACAAGACGTCTGCACATAAATAAATATCATTCCATTAGTGCAGCTGAACACCTGCAGCCTCTTCAGATTGGATTTCCCTGCAGCGAGGTGACGTGTAATACAAAGATTAGCGTCCGCCGACGTTTAGATTCAATCACAAACGCATTAAATCCGTGTGCTGCAGGCGAGCAATTCAGATTTAATGTGCCGGGAGTCGCCTGGAGGTGAGACATGCAAACAGGCGCAGGTTTAATTTCTCGTCAGGGGAAATACAGAACAAGAGCTGCTTTTTAGCAAAGCACGGCCCCAGATACAGCACAGGAGTCCACATAAATCACACAGACGTCAGCAAACATAAACAGGTTTAAAACACCAGAGAAACAGCTTCATGTGTGCATAAATGCTGTCCAGGGATTAGAAAGTAATCTAACTATTTACAGGCTTTTTGGTTAATTAACTCTTTAGATTTTGGGGCTTTTTTGACTGTTTTTAACTCATTTTTATTCTACCATCAACATAAAATCAGATTATTTTATTTCAGAACCCAGTCATGCTTTATATTAAAGCATTTTAACCCTCCTGTTGTGTTTGTTTCTCAGGATCAGTAATAATGTTCCTGAGTCAGTTTGACCCAAAGTTTATTACCTCCACCAAGGAAGTTATGTTTTTGTTTGTTCGTTTGTCTGTCTGTCTGTTTGTTTGTTAGTTAGCAACATAACTCAAGAATTTATAGACGGATTTGGATGAAATTTTCAAGAAATGTCCGCAATGATACCAGGAATAAGTGATTAAATTTTGGGGGTGATCCGTAGACGCCATCACTATCTCTGAGTGCTTTTCGAGTTATCCAAAAGTGTCAGAAACCAAAAAATCCAGAATAAACATTGTTTATATCTCATTATTAATTCCATCAATCAACATTTAGTGTCAAGGTTACTAGTTTTTCATAAATAATGCAAATAATACAATGGTTTTTACATGAGATTCATTTAAAAAAAAATAATTTTACATTTAGAATTTTGGGAAATGTTGAAAAGAAGAAATTTCATTCTAAAAAAATACTTTTTTTAAAATGATTTTTAACTTTAAAGTGGGTCAGTTTGACCTGCGATATAACAGGACGGTTAATTGTTAGTTCTGTATTTTTTACTAAATATATTTGACCTTATCTCCAGTTTTACTCGGCTGATCATCATCAAACAAAAACTGGCGTGGAGTTTAAAGTCAGCAGGGAAACACGCTGCTCCGTTTTTATGTTGTGACAATCAAAATGATCTGCAGAGAATTTTAAAAATCCAAACCTTGGTTAAAAGACCAAAGAGCAGCGCAATTAGATTTGAAAAAAAGTTTTTCTAATCTGTCACAAGTAGAATAATCTGTGTTTGAATACCTGTCAGAGTTTGGCTTGAAAAGATGCATTGTAGAGTTCACTTTGTTTTCAGTGCATGACCCAAAGATGAACCTTTATCAAGTACAAACTTGGTTGGAAGCCAGCTGGCGCGCTCCGCTGCATCTGACTTGTCATGTCATTTTTCTTTGAGACTTCAGGAACATTCGCATACCGTTGGCTGCACGATATCCAGATAGCTGCCGCGTCGGCATCCAGCTGCTCACGCTGAATTCTGATGATCTGCAGATTTTAAAGGAGGGTTGAGGAAATGCACTTGGTCAAATGTGCAAAAAAAATAATGAAAGTGCAGCTCTTTTGCATTTTCTGTCCATTTTTCTCACAACCTTCTTTAGTGCCACTTATATTCTGTCAAAGCAAAGCATGATGGGAGGGAAAAGAACAAACTTTTCAACACCATTACACCAGCACTTTGTTTTATTTTAGGGGCTTGCTAAAAAAGGACAGTTGCATAAGCTTCACGAACACACACACACACACACCATCTCCCCGGCTTGTCAGGGCGGCTGTATTTTTGAAAACACCTCAGGCTGAACGGCTGCATTGGCTACATGGAGGAGATGTTGACATTTTTGTGGCGATCAACCATCAAACCCAGAGCGGCTGCATTCATGGCCAACCCTGTCATCTCTCAACACGGCTGCTCTTATCTCTCACACGACTCCCCCCTTCCTCCCCCTCTCTCTCTTTCTCCTATTCAACCCTTAACTTTCTCCTTCCCTGGTCCGTTTCACTTCCCAGCCTCCCCCTGTGTGTTCCCCTTTTTCAGTACGTCTTAAAATACTAAAAGAACAAAGAAACTGTGGGACTTTGAATTAATCAATTAAATAAGAAGGTATTTATTGCACAAGAGGCGAAATATTTAATTCAATATTACATTTTGTTTCCCAAATCAAGGAAAATTTTAAAAAATATGAGCTACTTTTTTGCATCTGTAAGTATTATAACATCTCTAAACTTCATGATAAAGTCATTTTTTTTCACTGTGCATATTGTATTTTGTCAGATTTCTCTCACTAATCTTCACTCTCACCTGTGTTTCCCTTCTGCTCTGCAGAGACTTGAAGCTGGACAACATCCTGCTGGATGCGGAGGGACACTGTAAGCTGGCAGACTTCGGGATGTGCAAGGAGGGAATCCTCAGCGGAGTCACCACCACCACCTTCTGTGGGACACCAGACTACATAGCACCAGAGGTAAACATCAAACACACACATTAAACATCCACAAACCCACAATTCACATGTTTTATTTGTCAATGTTCGACTGTTTGCTGATGATACTCTATTCTTCATTCCAAATATACTTAAATTCAGCCCCCAAAAATGTCAAAACCTTACTAAAATCAAATATAACTTGCATGATTTTATGTATTCTCTGTATTAATGCATGATTTTTTAAACTCCTGATTGAGATTTTCTTCTCTCTGGTACCTGATCAGATCCTCCAGGAGCTGGATTACGGCCCGTCTGTGGACTGGTGGGCTCTGGGGGTGCTGATGTATGAGATGATGGCAGGTCAGCCCCCGTTTGAAGCCGATAATGAAGATGACCTCTTTGAGTCCATCCTGCATGACGACGTCCTCTACCCCGTCTGGCTCAGCAAGGAGGCCGTGTCCATCCTGAAAGCGGTCAGTGAGCTGTTTGTCAAACAAGTTGTACTGCTAGATAGTTTGCAGATTAGCTGTGCTGCAGTTTGTGTGTGGTGAGATTAAAATTCATACTCCCACACGACAAAAATCCACAATCTGTGCTTGTAATGATGACATAATTGGTGATTTTTTTGCATTTAGGAGTAGGGTTGGGTACCGAAACGCGGTGCCAATTGGGTACAATTCCGACGTAACCGATAGCAACCAGACAGAATAAAAACAAAAGTTTCGGTGCCTGACTTTTTTTTTGTACTCTACACTTATCTTAACCAAAACGGCAAAATGAAAAACGTGTATTATTCATTTTCTTTGATAAGTTTGAATGCAATGTTATTGATACGGCCAGTGTTAGCGAGCTAGCGTTAGCGGGCTAGTGTTAGCGGGCTAGCCTTAGCGGGGTAGTGTTAGCTTAAAAAGTACCGAGTAGGAATTCTTTTTAAACGATGACATAATTTGTGACTTTTTTTGCATTGAGGAAGTTATAAAATCTTACTTCTGCTTGTTTTAGATTTTCTTTGCTTTCTAACAGTTAAAGAGTTCTTGATCAAACTCCAAAATAAGGATCCACCAACAAACATTTATGTGTCAGTCCTTGTGTTTGTTTCCTGTCTGTCTTTTTGTCGTCTTACTGCATGCTGATCCATGTGTCCTGCTCTGGGCAGCTCCGCCATGTTTACTCCATGACTTTTTTCCCTGTTTTATTGGTTTAGTGTGTGCGTAATGCCACTTGTCCCTTCGTTTATTTGTTTTGTCCGGTTCTTTCCATCACAAGCTCTGGGTTTACCTTGGCTGTTGACTGCAAAGCCTTGTGGGAAAGTGTGTGTGTTTATGTTGGACAGCGTCTTGGACTCTGAACAGTCACTCTGCGCTCTGATTGGACGTGTCGTCCGGCTGAAGGACTTTGTGATAAACTCTCTCAGCTCAGTTTAATGGTTGAGCAGCGTGTTCATTCAGCCTCCCAATATTTGAGACAAACCTGAAGACAATTTCAGACAAAGGAGGTTTTTGATAGTTCCTCTTTTGTTACTAATTTCATGCACAGTTATCGTCCCATTTAGAGTAAAATAGACGATAAAGCAGGTTTACTAAAGAGCCTGGCTACCTTTTGATTGACATCTTGCTGTCTGGATTGGTTGTTTATGTTTTGACTTTTTTCTTCAGTTATAAAAAGTTCATTGTGGCATTTTTTCTGTGCATTTTCTTTTATGTTTTTTATCTTTTATAGAACAAAAATCCCTCTAAAAGAGCTCAACTGTCTTTTTTGGTCTTTTCTGGTGATTATCTGAATCTTTCTGTGTCTCAGTGTATGAAAATAAACCCAGAAAAAAGCAGAAAAACATGATTCCATCCATAGAAAAACACACAGTATAGTTTTACCTGAACAAAATGATTACACTTATTATCTGCTCCTTCATTTTTTTTCCCCTTACTGCAGCAAATTGACTGATATTTACGTCATAAGAGGATTTATTTTCCTTCTCTGGAAGCCAGTTTGAAAACCCAACGTCCATAACACAGTAATCACACAAAGGCTCAGTCCTCATGTTGCTCTGTGAAGTGAATCATTCGATATCTCTCCCCGTCTCTCCATTTATTCTTTCCTTCTTCCACTTCTCAGTTCATGACTAAAAGTCCGAACAAGCGTCTGGGCTGCGTGGCGGCTCAGGGTCTGGAGGACGCCATCAAGCTGCACGTGTTCTTCAGAGAGATCGACTGGACGCTGCTGGAGCAGCGGAAGATCCGGCCGCCGTTCAAACCTCGCATCGTGAGTTCACGACTCTGCTGGCGATCTTGAAGGTTTTTTAGTCTTTTCACATTTAAACTTTCCAAACTCTTTTGTCTTCCAGAAAACCAAAAGGGACGTGAATAACTTTGACCAGGACTTTACGCGTGAGGAGCCCAACCTGACGCCGGTGGAGGACAGCATCATCAAGCAGATCAACCAAGATGAGTTCAAAGGATTCTCCTACTTTGGAGACGAGACTGTGGCCTAGACACACACACACACACTGACACACACATGAGTAACATACACACACAACACACCAAGAAAATCTTCACACAACGATATGATATCTAAAGAAACACGGCCTCCTGAACTTTTCCAGATTCTGACCGCTCCAGGAATTATACTAGACCATGTGTATCTTTCTCTTTATGGTTTCTGTGCTCTTGTTGTTCGTCCATTTGTGCATATCCCATCAAACTATATGCTCCAGCAGCGTGTAGGTCAGATACTGTAAGAACTGAAGTAAATACATGGGCACGGTTAGTGTGTGTGTGTGTGTGTGTGTGTGTGTGTGAGTGAAGCGTGCATGCATGCAAAGTTGCATACCTCTAGAAAGAGTCATTTCTGTACATGATGTGCTGTATTCTGTGTCTATCTCTGTGTTTAAAGAATGTGTTTCTTCCCTAAATGTGTATGTGAACGGAAAAAAAAAGAACCAATGATTGTACTGAGGTAAAAAAATAACAACTTTATTCATCATAAAAAGAGACGACAAACGAGATGCGAGATGTAAAAAGTTAAATGTTCTTTACAAGATGCATCAACAAACACTTTTTACAGTTTTGTTTGGTTTCTTTTCCGATCAGAGAAGGTTTCTTGCGCTGTTTTTCCTCCGTTTTTCAGCTCGTCAGCGTTCCCTCCTCCATTAAAAACCAAATGGTACCGTTGTGGGTCAGCTGCAGTGATGCGGTTGTCGTGAGGTTTGTTTGCAGGAACTAACCTGATACTTTGGGACAAATGTCCAATGAAGCCAAATAACGAGCTGAAGAAGTGTGAACCTTTAAAAAATCCTGAAACAAATCCAGCTCCTTACATCCCTACAAGACCACTTCATCATGGAAATGCCTTGTGTGTGTGTGTGTGTGTGTGTGTGTGTGTGTGTGTGATCGTACACAGAGGTGAATGTATTGGCTCTGCAGTGTGTGTGTGTGTGTGTGTGAGAGTCCTCTTCATGTTATTTCTTATTTAAAACATCTTTGTCGTCTTGTTGTTTTTACTTCTTCTTCTTCTTCTTCTTCTTCTTCTTCCTGCTGACGTGTTAGAAACGCTTCAGTCTCCTCGTCTTCTTTTCAGAGCTCAAACCAGCTGCTGTGCAGATCCGTGTTCAAGAAAACTCCCAATGTGCAATAAGAAAGTTTGTTTGTTGAGTTATTTTCATCTTTTCTTTCCTCTTTCTTCCTCTTCAGCCTCGGCCACCGACAGGTACACAGGACAATACTGTAAGGAGAGTTTCACGGCACATAAACATGATTTTTTCCACATATATTTCCTCAAGTTCTGCATGCAGCTGTGGGTCAAATTCATGCAATACAGCAGCTGATCGCACCATGAACCCGAGACACTGCACTGATTAAATAGGAGCACAAGCATAAAGCTTTGCAGCTGAGCAAATCTGACACTTTTTGTGCATCTAATTGCATCTATTCATGTTGCAAAGGATAAATGTTTCCCCCACAGTCTGCAGAACAACAGAGGAAAAAGAAAAAAATGACCTCAAGCTGCAGGTTTGCAAGTATCACAGCTGAAAAACGAAGCTCTGCAATAATCTAAGACTGTACTAGTTGTTATTACAATATCCAATTTCGACGAATAAATGTTTAAATGGGGGATAAACATAATTCATTAAGAAAAAGTATATAAAAACTGAATTTAAAAAAGCGCCTCGCCATGTTTGGGTGTTTAAATTAGGTGCTTAAATAAGGTGGAGCATGAAAAATGCAAAATAATAAAACAAAAACATTCAGTGAGGAGACTGAGAGACAAACTCCAGACTTTGCAACAAGACGCAGACTCGTGATTTAAATTAAATGTCAGACTGTCGGTGCAATAAACTTGCTACAAACTCTCTGAAGAAACTAATTGTTTCATTGTAAATGTGTGATAACAAGCGCTGATCTTTGGACGGTCAAAACTTGCATAAAAATGATCCAATTTTGCACCAAATATTTGCATTTTATCTATTTAAATAAGTGCAAAAATCACAGGAGACGCTGTTTGCTCGGCAGCGCGGTTAAAGATGCATTTACAGTCTGTTTCTCTTCCTTGTGCAGGATTTTTGACCCACAATCAGTGCAGTTATTTTGTGAGTTTGTCTTGACAGTCACTCAACACACACACAGACACACACACACACACACGTTTCAGGATTCAGATTTCCTGCCAAGAAAAATTCCCCTAAATTCTCTCCTGTCCATCATTTCTCTTCTCTTTCTGTCCGTCTCCTGTTATTTTCTATTTAATTTAAAAATGTTTGTTCTCTCCTCGAAGCCAAATTCCAAAAGCTATTTCCAAAAGTTCCCTCTGTTCCCTTCAGTTTGACGTTCAGAGGAGAAACAGAAAGTGTTATTCTGACGCTGCAGGATGTTTCTGTGCGTTCTTGTTTTTGCGGTCCCTGTATTTGTGAAGCTTCGTGTGAACATTTTATCTTTTTGTTTTTTTTTCATGCTCTTCATTCGTGTTTATGTTTTACGCTGCGTGCCAAATGTACTGTATTTGAAAAGGATGTGAAGGTGTATTTTAATTTTTTGGAAACAAATTAAATATCATGATGTCAGAAAGATGTTTTCGTGTTTCATTTGAGAAAGTCCCCTTCAGTAATCTGCACCATCTGAAGGGTTGAGAGGTTGACAGGAGCAGCTATCTGCCTCAGAGTTCTCACAGAAATGTGGTGAAACCGGCTCTTTACACTCGTATGACGCAGGCTGAGCTGCTGCTCGACGTTCCTCTGTCAGGTTATGATGTTAAAAAGCCTAAAACGATTCAGCTGAGCTGGATATTTAAAGACAGATCTCACAAAATCTGAGCTGCCGACACAAACAAAAAGTTTAAATATAAATCTAATTTATGAGCTCAGTGGTAAATTACGACCAAACAGGTGAAATAATCTTTTAGAAACACCACATTCTGCAAATACTGCATTTATAATCAGCATCAGAATATATTTAATGTATGAACGGCCCATAATAACATTATTTTACATATTATTTTAATGCTGCAGCTTGGAAATCTTTCATTTATTTCCTAATATAAACTATTTACTGTTGAATTCTGACAATATTTCAATTAATTTTCTCTTTTTTCCGTATTACTGCAACATAATTTACTTTTTAATTATTATATATTTATATTATATTTTGCATCTCTCAGTTTTACATGCATGTCCACTTTATGCTGATAACAGCAGTTTAAGTCAAAAACCACATATGTTTTCTCATGCAGTAAAATGTGCTATTTCCACCGAATATTTTCATATTTCTGCATCCTGGGCTCCCTAAACAGGCTTTAAATGACATAACTTAGGTATCAATGGAAAGATGAGACTCCTTTGGATTCAATGATTCCAGTTTGATTCATGTAGGATGATGTTCGTCCCTGTAGGAGCCAGTGAGGACATTTCTCGAGTCTGGACCTTGCTGTATAAAATGAGCTGCTGTGACCTCTAAGATAATCACAGCCTCATGAAACTTCACAGCCACAAACTAGAGACATAGAGCTTTCAGAAGATGTACAGCTTTCCTATTTATATTGACAATAAGGGGGTTTCTCAGCAGTTTAGAGAACAGAAGTGTTCGCCATTGAAACACTGAAAATACAGAAAGTTTTTGAAGCCAAATCACAGCTTGGATTTGTCTGAGTTCTTCCAAAGATCTTGTTATAATGTTGTCATATTCTGGGGGGTTTCTGACCCTTTTTGATCAATTCTCGATATGAAAAAAATAGCAAAATTCAGCACCAAATGTGTGTAACAAATGCAATCAACCCAGAAATTGCTGCAACAACTTATGGGACCAAGTTGAACCTGGAAATAGAATAAAATCAGCCAGACTCTGATACTGGGATCCCTGATACATACTAATAGCTGTGAATAATTAATTAATTAACATGTTTAATATAGATTTTTGATCAGAAGAACTTGACACACATTGCTGTGCTTCATCTCAAATGAATCTTCAGGTTCTCAGCTTTCAGATGATGTTCATCACTTCCATGTGGCGTTTATTGTTGAGCTGCTGTCTCCCTTTAAACATCCACAAACCCCAATTCTCTAAAAGTTGGGGGTTTGTTCTTTAACTTTTATTAAAGTAAAGGACCTGAAACTGTGTTTGTGTGACCACCTGTTGCAGGTCAGGTGACCTCAGGTAAAAACAGGGCCCACGGGGGGAGGGAGGGGGGCGTGGCCGTGCAGGGGGGCGTCTCCCGGAGCAGCTCTCAGCCAATCAGCGCGCGGCGCTGCGGCAGCGGCTCCCCCGGTGCAGCCGAGCCGCAGGTCAGACACCCAGACAGTCACCGAGCAGCTCCGGGACTTCTCGGACCGCAGCGCGAGGAAAAGTTTGACAGAAGCGAAACCTGCTCGTGTCGGCAGCTCGGACCACGATCAGCGCAGCCTGTGCGGGGCTTCCTGTGCGGGGAGAGCCGGTACAATCCTCAGCAGTGTCCTGAGACTGTACGGCCCCGAGCCCGGACTACCCTCCGACCTGCGCACTTTCCCCTCAAACCGGCGCGTTTCTTCTTCTTCTTCTGAACTTGGACTAAACTTCACCTGCCGGAGGATTAAAACACAGGAGACATGACGGCGGAAAAGGAGAAAAAGCGGTAAGACTTGTTTAAATCTCTGCTGGCTGTGAGTTTATTAAAAGTGAGAGTTTGTTCAGCGGACTCTGGCTCAGTGTGAGAGAAGGACCTGTTGCTGCTGCTGCATGTGACCTGGCCTGCTTGCTGCTGACTGTAAAATCTCAGCCAGTGGCTCCGTGCAAGCTTTGGGATCATGTAAATATGTTTTTTTAAAGCACATTTGTAGAGATTTAACACCTGGAAGGTAAGTGGGGGGTTTGATTTAGCAGCCTGGACCAGATTTATGCCATTTTTTCCACTGATAAACCAGATTTATTTTCACTTTTTTGCAATTCCTGCAACCTTAAAGTCTTAAAAAACTAAGATGTGAACTCTGAGCTGCTCTATTTAATGTAATTACTCAGTAAGAAATGAGCTTTTGCTGACTGGAGTTAATAAACCGCTGAGAAACTTGTGGTTTTCTCAACACGAAGCTTCAGTTTCCTGCAGAGGATGGAGAGCAGACAGACTTCTCTGATGATTTTAATCATGTAGAATGAAGCTGCACGAGTTTTAACCTCTCACCTTGTTTAGGAGATAACCAGCAGACAAGAGTGTGAGATTACAGCTGATTATCTGCTGCTCAGCCTGTTTGGTGATTTATTTATATACTTTTATTGTTATTTTTTGATATAACAAGAGAAAAAAACATGTCTTAATCACTAAAAACATCTTTTTCTCTCATTTCTAACTTGTTTTTTCACTGAAAACATAGAAAATATACCAACAAACTAAACAAAAACATAAGAAAACAAAACAAGCTGGAATATATCAGGCCTCCGTGTATTTTTTAATAGTTTTATGGTTCGTAAAACAATAAACACATAAAGTGGAAATGAAAGTACTGCAACAGGACATAGTGAAAAGTAAAACAATTACAGTTAGAATATAAAATATACTTTAAAAATCATAAAAGTTGGTGATTTAATTCATTTTTTGGTCTGTTTTGTCAGCTGACGCACCAGGAAATATTTATTAAATTATTTTATATATATATTTAAATTTTTATTTATTATTTCTTTATTTATATTACATTTACAAAAATAAATATAAAATAAAAAAAGTCATGGCTGAATTAATACATATTTTCTAGTATTATTTAAATTTTATATTTTAATATTAATTTAAATATAAGCAGCTTATTACACTGTGAGCTATAAGACAAATATTTAGCCTTTCACATGATTAATTTATTTACTTTTACGTGTGAAAAAAATTCTGCTAAAATAAAAAAGAATTAAAAATTTAAATGTTAGCAGTTTATTTTTATTAATGATCAAAATGCAAAGTAATTGCACATGCAAACATGTAATTAAATCACATATTTGGTGCCTTCAAAGCTTCACAGCTGCATGAATAAACATGAATTAGATATTTTGAGGTAAAAGTTTTTTTGCTGTTATTGCTGAGCAGCAGTGATGAGGTCATGAGACTCTCTGCTCTGAGAAATAGTTCCTCATTTGTGCTGAATCATGATTAATTGTCCCACAGAGAGACGTGTGACTGAGATATTTTATTGAGAGTCGGAGAAAACAAATGAATTTCAGCGCCTCTTGTAGAAAAACCCTGATTTGATCAGCAGTCCGTCAGCTCCACCATCGTCATTCTCATGGAATCATTAAAGCAATAAAATGTTATTTGGTTATATAAGAAAATATAATTTTAAAGGTAAAAGTGTTCTCTGTTTTGCACAAAGGTTGATTTCAACATAGGAATACATTATTTTAGTATTTTCTCTCATAATTTTGACTTTTTCTCTCATAATTTTGACTTTTTATCTCATTATGACTTTTTATTTCCTAATTATGACTTTTATATCTCATAATTATGACTTTTTATTTCCTAATTATGACTTTTTATCTCTTAATTTCGATTTTTTTATCTTATAATTTGGACTTTATCTCATAATTTCGACTTTTTGTCTCATGACTTTTTAATCTCAATTTCGACTTTTTATCTCATAATTATGGCTTTTTATGTCATAATTTTGACTTTTTATCCCATAATTTTGACTTTTTATCTCATTTTGACTTTTTATCTCATAAATTCGACTTTTTATGTCATAATTTTGACTTTTTATCCCATAATTTTGACTTTTTTATCTCATTTTGACTTTTTATCTCATAAATTCGACTTTTTATGTCATAATTTTGACTTTTTATCTCATAATTCTGACTTTCTTTCTCATAATGTTGATATTTTAATCTCATAATTGTGAGTTTTTGAGTCTGTATGAGGACAGAGACGCTGCTGTCTGTCTGTCATCAGGATGAAAGAGAGAAAATGAGATTAGGAGACAGAAAGTGTTTCCTCCGCGGCCATTTTATGGAAGGAGACCTGAGAGTGTGTGTGTGTGTGTGTGTGTGTTCTTCACAGTAGCTAGCTGTCCTGCGCTGCCTGGAAGTCATAATCGCTCTGATAAGTCGTCTGCCTGGCAAACAGGCGGCGTGTTTATTTGAGATGCTGCGATTCAGATTATTAATAAATCTGATGTTGGTGTGAGGAATGTTTATGGGTTTGTCCATTTAATGTCCTGCTGTCACGCCAGATTTAACCATAATACTGAGTCTGAATCTACAGGAATATATGGATGAAAAGATGAAATTATCAGATACAAAGTCAAATTTATGAGAAAGTTGAAATTATGAGTTTAAAAGTTGAAATTATGAGATAAAAAGTCTGAATTTTGAGATAGAAAATCATAATATGACATAAAAAGTCATAATTATGACATAAAAAGTCCAAATTTAATGATAAAAAGTTATTATTATGATAAAAAGTCAAAATTATGAGATAAAAGGTCAAAATTATGAGATGAAAAATCAAAATTATGAGATAAAAAGTCATAATTATGAGATAAAAAGTCATAATTATGAGATAAAAAGTCATAATTATGACATAAAAAGTCAAAATTTAATGATAAAAAGTCATGATTATGAAATAAAAAGTCATCATTCCAGAGGTCAGAGGACGGATTTTAAACGGTTTGGATTCACTGATTTGATCTGAACTTTGCAGCATTATTTAACTTTTTTTTACCTTCTGTTAAATGCATTCAGTTGTTTAACAGTTAGATATTTAGAAATAGTCTCAAAATGAACCTTGACACAATAAAAAAGGCGTAAAATGACACTTTGATGATATTATGTGGTCGTATCGTCCAGCACCAGACCTGAAGTTACAGCACACACTCAGTTTGTTTTGGCAACAAATCTCAAAATCATTTGACATTTGAAAAGTCAAAACAGACGACGACGAACAATCAAACGTCTATTATTGGAGCTTATTGTTAGTGTTGGCTCCGTTTAGTGAAGTTATGATAATAATACTGATCATATATCTGATACATTGTGTTTGTTTAGTGCTAAAAAATAAAAAATACAAACTATAAGAACAGAGAAAGGAGAACGGGTTCAAATAAAACGAGATATTCATTAATTAATTAGTCCAATTAAAGAGAAATATTCAGTGTTACAGCAGCAAAAATAGAACGAAACATCAATAAAATAACAAGAAATAGAAAGAATTCAGTAACTTCAGCCTTTTTTCACAGACTCAGCAGCACAAACATGTAATAAAAAAGTCAAACTATCAACAAGGAGTTTCAAAAAGACTCACATTTCCGCCAACAGCATTTGAAAACCACAGGAAAAGGGGTCCGCGACCCACTTTTGGGTCCCGACCCACCAGTTGAGAATCACTGATTTAGAGCAATAAAGGTTCAAATGTCGTCACTCGTAAAAAGTTTTATTATGTTTCCAGGATTCAGCTCAACAAAGCTCAGAGCAGGAACTCACAAAAATGATGCCAAAACTCTCCAAAAACCAAAACACTGACAGTGTTTTTGTTGCTCTTAATTGATATTTAGGTTTTTAAAAAGTCTTTTCTGTGTGAATTCCTTTTTTGTTCTGTTGTTTCTACTCATGAGAGGAGAGAGAAGGAAGAAAACAGACAGATTAGAGAGCAGTGATTCTTCCATAAAGATGAAGGTTTGGAGGGTAAAGATGGCGAGCAGCGGCGGCTCTGATGGCGAGCTGAGGCCGGGCTGGCACGGCGCCGTCGGGCCTCTTTGTGTGCTCCAACGCCAGCCAAACATCACGCCACTCTGAGCCGCACGGCGCTCACAAAGACTCAGGAATGCAGGAGAGAGACGAGGGATTTTATCCTCAGGACAGAAAGGAACCTTCAAAACTAAAGCTGCTGACTTCTGATTCATATTCAGCATTTATTGAACATTTTCTTCCTTTTAGTGAGACAAAATCACCCAGTTTGTAATATGACACAAAGAGAAACAGCAGAAAATCATATGAATCAGCTTAAATAATAGATGATAAATAGTTAAATAAATTTTAGAAAAGGGAAATAAATAAATACATGGGTACTACTGGATGGATGGATACTGGAATACTAAAAATATATAATAAAAAATCATATTAAAAAATGAATAAATAAAGAATAATGATATCATTAGTCTCATAAAACCTAATTAAAGATTATACAAAAGATAAGTAAATAAAAAAAATTGACACTAAAAATAAATGATAATAAAAAAGTATATAATAATGATAAAATAATAATTATCAAAGCCTAAAGATTATACTAAAAATAAATAAATGGATACTTAAAATAAATAATAAAAATAACGAAAGAAATATAAAATATAATAATTATAAAATAATAATAATTATTAGATCATAAATCCTAATTAGACTATACTAAAAATAAATAAATGATCCAAAAAATAAATATTTTAAAAAATACTAAAAATAATAACAACAATAATTATTATCATTATTATCATAAGACCTAATTAAAGACTATACTAAATATATATATATATATATATATATCTAATAAAGCTCTATTAAAAGCCAGACTAAAACAATAAAAGACAATAAAAATAAATAACAAAAGCAACTTGCTGCAAATCTTAACTTATTGAACTTCCAGTTTCCCCCCTGATGCATTGTGGGTATTGAAGTCCCTTTGGTTCTTAAACTGAACACACGTTTTTCATCATTTCTTTGAGCATTTTCATCCATAAAACCTTCTATAAAATGTCAGGAAACCGTTCCTTTCAGCTTTGCTGTAACCTGGAGGAATTAAAACACTTTAACGCTGTGTCTCATATGGACTTTTCTCTGCTGACAAACCAGTTTATTCAGGGACGTGCTGCTGGATTTGGAGTTTCCCAAAGACTTGATCATTGTGGAGAAACACAGAAAACTGAACCACCAAAAGCCTCCCAATACAGGGCAGGAAACACAATCACCACAAAGTCAGATGCAGTCAGAAACAATGATTTATTAACAAGATGTTCAAACAACCCAAAAACAGAACTGCTGAGAAACAAAATGAACAAAAGAAAGAGGAACTTTTGGACCAACCCGCCTGATCCAAAAGAACTCCTTCTACCACAGAACCAGAACTACAACAAGAAACAGAAATACAGACCGAAAACTGAGCCACCAGAACCACCAGAACCAGCAGAAACAAAGGAAACAGCAAACCAAACAAAAGGCCTCAGCAGCAGCTACAGGCCGCTCTGCTCCTGCTCCTCCTCCTGCTCCTGCTGCAGGTGACAGACAGACAGACAGAGGGAGGGAACTGGTCGCCGCCCCCTTTTCTAACCTTCCCTCAATCAGCCTGACTGGCTGCAGCTGAGCACAAACAGGGATCAGATGAGTGACAGACTCCTGAACAGACATGAACCTTATGAACCTTAATGTTTTACTTTTGGTTTGATAACGTTAGAATCTGAGTGTGTGTGTGTGTGAATATTATATATATTTTTTGGCTTTTCTAGACCCAAATAGATATTATAATTTATTGAAATGAGATGAAAATGAGATTTAAAGTAGCGTTCTGAAGAAGTGATGCAGAATGCAAAAAAGCAGCTGGTAAGACTTTTATACAACATTTTTTTTAACTCAAAAACACTTAAAAATGTGACAAAATTGGACATTAGCTCCTAATGAGAAGTGGTTATAAAACTGTATATCAAAATCTTAATAATTTTCCCCCCTAAATTTAATAATAATTTCTTTTTTTTAGTAAAATGTATCATTTAATAATATTTAAAAAATTATTTTATTTATTTTCTAAAATAAATTACATTCTTATTATTATGAATATTGCCTTATTATATTTATAATAATATTTTTAAGTCCTTTAAAAGGAATATTAATTCACTTTTTTTTTTATTTTTTACTTTATTGAAATGAGATGAAATGAGATTTAAAGCAGCGTTCTGAAGAAATGATGCAGAATACAAAACGAGTTCATTTCCTGAACAAAGTGTTGATGTTGACCTGCTGAGTCCGGAGGCCCCGCGGCTCCTGCTGAGCTGCTTCTCTCTGCCCCCCTTTCAGGTCCCGGTCTACTGTAAGTGTCCCCCTTCAGAACTCTGTCTCCGTCCCACTTCCTGTTTCCTGTCGGCAGCTTCCCGTCTTCCTCTTCCTCTGATCCTGCAGGTCGGCTCGGACTGCTTCAGTCTTTTCTTCCACTTCACGTCAGCTGCTCATTTAAAGTGTCTCCAGCTGGGTTTTCCTTCTTGCAAAGTTTTATTTATTTATTATTTTGTTCATTAAGAGAATGTCGTCAATTCCAGCTGTTCCAGTGGCTGTAAAAATGAAAATATTGGAGGCTGGTCTGCAGCATTTTACAGTCATCACATATCTTCAGAAAAAGAAAACTTGCTTTTATCTCCGGAAATCATGCAGAAGCTGAATTTTTCTTCTGTTTTCGTTGCAAATTCTGCATCAAACGGCGACTTTTCACCAGGAGAACAGGTTCATGTCCTGCATGAAAACAAAAATAAACAGTTTTTTACGTAACTTCTGTTAAAAAATCTACTTATATTTTCAGACTTTAGTATTTCAGGACATGAAAACTTATGAAGTGCAGCTTTCTTCTCTCTTCCCCCTCAGTCATCACATCACTTTAAATCTCTGGAAATGATGCACAAGCTGAGTTTTCCTTCTGTTTTTGATGCTGCAAAGCTTCTGACTTTCACCCACATTTTTTATGTAACTTCTGTGTCTCACGTCACCCTCATAACTTCTTCACTTCCAGCATTTTCGTGCATTTATTTCCTGTTTAAACTGTCTTTTATAACGTCTAACCAGGACGTTTTTACCCTAAACTAGCTCAGTGGTTTGTAGCATAAATTCACAGAAACTGCAGCTTTTTTACGTCCTCAAACTCTAGGTTTATGTATAACGACGTGTGTGGGTGAAGGTTTCTCTGAATCGTCATTATCATCAGTTTCTTCTTACATTTAGGATATTAACCAACAAGCTCTCTGCTCGTTTATCTCTGCAGCACTGAAGTTGTTGGTCAGCCTTTTTCTTTCCACCTGTGTGTTAAAAACTTCCTCCTGCAGCTTCACTTTCAACCATTTCCGACTAAAGTGAATAACGAGCAGCTGAAAGCTAGAGACTCCCTCTGGAGGACGCATCACTCTCAGAGCGTTTTTCTACCTGCAGCCGCCTGAAACACATGTTGTGAACAGCAGATAGTCCAGTAACCTGAACACAGTGTGTAGATATATACAGAAAGAGGGTTTTTACTTGTGTTGCAGCCTGTAAGCTGCTGTGTGAGAAGCTGCAGTGAAAAACTTTACAAAGCTCACATTCCTTTCTTTCTAAGTCTCTTAATCCTTTTCTACAGCTCACTGTTTTCAGTTTGCATTTCAGGACATGAAAACTGATGAAGTGCAGCTTTCTGCTCTCCTTCACCTTCACCTCCCTTCAGTCATTATTTTAAGAGAAAACTTGCTTTTTATCTCTGGAAATCATGCACAAACTGGATTTTCCTTCTGTTTTTGATGCAATGCTGCAACTAAAACATAAAGCCTGATGTTGTTCATGCACTTTGTTTTACTTTCCCTCCGTTAAATCTGAGCCGTGCAGCTCGTTTGGTATTCTGACGGAGCTCAGCTGACCCTTCGCCACCTGGACTCTCCCTCTCTGTGCCTCTCAATCAGCCCGTCTATCCCGCCATCAGCGTGGCGTGGGCGGGCTTGTTTGTTTGTGCCAGAGTGTGTGTGTGTGTGTGTGTGTGTGTGTGTGTGTGTAAGCCTGCTGCACTTTAAGCCTCAGATAAACTGTTGAATGCATTTTCTTTTTTGCACACTAGGACTGCAGATTTTGGATCTTTTAATTGTTAAACACGACTTTTTTATTCTAATTAATTGGAACTTTTAATGTGACGTTACAGTGATTCTCCTCTTCCAACTTTTACGTTTCTGTTCCTGCGTAAATCCGTGAAGCTGAGTTCTTGGAGAGGTTTTTTATCCGCGTTCCTGTTACTTTAAAACCGCGTTAAGTCGAATGTTGGGGCTGCAGGCGACGTCAGTGTAATCTGTTAATCTGTCGGTCAGTGAGAGTGATGGAGGAGAGACTTCAGACGTTTCTGGAGCAAATGATCCGTGAGCTGCTGTCCTGCTGTACCTGCACACACACACACACACACACACACACACGGCCCGGCACCTGCTCTGGTTTCAGGATCTGTTTCCTATAAGCAGCTCTCGGCTTGTTATCACAACAGTCCCGGGGCAGCAGGAGTTGGTGTTTGGGGCCTGAGTGTCTGCGTCTGTGTTTCTTTTTCTGTTTGTGTGTTTGTCTGCGTGTCGCATGAAAGAACTGACAGTTTTGTCTGAGTGTCAGCGAACTGTTGCAAAAACTGAAGAGAGCTGCACAGAGAGTCTTTCAAAATATATTACAAACTGCTCAGAACATTTGGGAAAAGTTAAAAAGTTATCTCACTAAAAAATGTGTGCAAACATTTTAGTCCAGTTTCCAGTATTTGATAGTTTGCGATTCCTGATTGTAAAATGATCAAAAATAACAAAATCACGTTGAAATGTGCACAAACAGGAACAAATGTAAACAACTTTTTATATATTTTATGTAACTTCTGTGGCTCACATCACCCTCGTAACTTCTTCACTTCGTGCATTTACGTACATTTATTTTTTGTCTTTAATAAGGTTTCTTCCTTTCGACTTTTTATCTCATTATTTTGACTTTTTTTATCTCATAATTTTGACTTTTTATCTCATAAAAAAAGGCAAAATTCTGAGAAAAAAAGTTGAAATTATGAGATAAAAAGTCATAATGATGATATAAAAAAGTCAATTTCATTTCAGGATGCATTAAGATCACATAAGTAAATGCAGATATTTTTTACAGTGTGCATATGAACATTCAGATGCAGATAAATCTCTGTGCAGCGCTGCAGAGCAGAGAGAGGAACACACCTTGTTTCCCCTCCGGCTGCAGTCGGACGTTCTGACTGACAAGTTAATCTCAGAGAGAGAAAGAAGTGATTGGAGAAGCTGCTGAGGGACACGAGACGAGGAGCTAATTAAAGCTGAGAATCCGGATTGTTCAGATCAGCTGATGGATGGGAGCTGAATCGTTCATGGAGGCGTTAAAACAGCTGTGACTCACAAACTCTCCTTTAAGTCCTGTGGACGTTATAAAAAGGCATTTACTATAAAGTCAACACACTATAAAAACTTTTTTTTACTTAATTTCGACTTTTTATCTCATAATTGTGACTTCATCTCATTATTATGACTTTTTTTCTCATAATTTTGACGATTTATCTCACAATTTTGACTTTTATCTCATAATTTCAACTTTTTATCTCATAATTTTGACTATCTATCTCAAAATTTCGACATTATCTCATAATTTCGACCTTTTATCTAATAATTGTCTGTTTTTTTGTCTCATAGTTCTGACTTTTTATCTCATAACACTCTTTTTCCGGCTACACACTGATTTGTTTGCATCCTGATCGATCAGACTTTCCTCCCTGACTTCGTCTCTCATTAGCAGCTGTTGACTCGTCTTGTCGCCGCTGTTTTATTTCAAGGTGTGAACAAAGAAACATCACGGGGGAATTATTCAGCGCTCGCTATCGTCTTCCACTGAAACCTGGTCCAACACGGCTGTCACGCTACGCAGCGTGTGTGTGTGTGTGTGTGTGTGTGTGACCTTGTGACTCGCTGTGGTTTAGAGTGACAGCGTTACTTTTATCACTGCAGCTCAGAATGCCAGCTATGTGTGTCTCTGTCTCTGTGTTTATCCGTCCATCAGAGGAGAAAAAAGTGCTCAGATACTTTTCTTAAGTTAAAGGAGCAGTGCAACATTTTAAAAATACTCTTTTTATAAGAATCATTGGAGTATTTGGGGAAGAATCCAAATTAAAACTACTTTTATTTGCAGAAAAATGTGTTTTAGCTGCTCAAATTTCAACGTTTTATATGCAGTTTGCTAGTTTAGTTATGTTACTAATTACTAACTAATTAGAATCTGACAAATATATCAGAAATAAATAAATATGTAAAAAAAAAAAATATATATATATATAT
>CAFUXE010000278.1:119185-129335 GCA_903364295.1 Serranus cabrilla | reverse complement strand
CACGTCCCAGTAGGAGTGGTCGCCGTGGCTACGCTGCAGCCACAGTGACATCACAGGAAGCAGCAGCTGGATGACGGAGAAGATGGCGAAGCCTGGACCTGCAGAGACGAGACGAACAGCATCAAACACACGGATGATTCAGAGTGTTTCCTGCAGAGTGTTTGCACCGAAGCAAACTCAGGCAATGCATCTTAAAATCTGACATTTTTTAGTTTAAATATGTTTTCTGCAGACTGTTTGCACTGAAGTAAGCAATGCATCTTCTACTACTCAATAATTTCTTTTAAAATCATGAACATTTTTTGTTAAATGTTTCCTGCAGAGTATTTGCACTGAAGACAGAAATGCATCTTAAACTAATAAAAAAATATGAAATATTTTAGTTAAATATGTTTTCTGCAGACTGTTTGCACTGAAGCAAGCAATGCATCTTCTACTACTCAATTATTTCTTTTAAAATTATGAAATATTTTAGAGTTAAATATGTTTTCTACAGTGCATTACATTTCCAAGTCCCCATGCTTTTTACTATATTTTTTTAATGTATTTTATGCAGTCTTGCAGTCTTTTATTAGACAGTCTGACCACATGCAATGCATTTTGCTGCAGTTTATTATCCAGTAAGCTTCCGTCTCACATTCAGAAGTTCTTGCTAATCTTGTATACATCCTTGCATTTCTCAAAATCCACATTTTCTGCAGCTGGAGCACACTGCATACTCAATTTTAACCCTTTTAACAGGGTATAAAAGTGTAAATATGTTCCACCAGCTGCAGGTTATTACAGCTTATTAGCAAAGCAAGCTGCAGAAAGTGTATGTGCATGTTTTCCCTTCAGTCAGGTCATTCAGGAACATTTAAGTGTCTGTATTTTTCGATTTAGGGTCTAAAAACCGCGATGCATCCGTCTCTCCCTGATATGCATGTGACAGACTGAACCCCACACGTGTCCGAGTCACCTGGCACGGCGGTGACCTCTCTGAGCAGAGCGAACAGCAGCTCCAGGGTCGGCGGCTGGTGCTGGCGAGGACAGTTGGACACGGCTGCTGTGAGCTGCTCCAGTAACAGGATCCACACCTGGATGAGCCCTGCAGGACGGAGAGCGCAGCAGCTGGAGTTACAGAGAGATAAACAGATAAAAGAGGTGAACTAATGAGGGCAGCAGCCACTTCACCTGTGTCGTCATCGAACTCCTGCAGCACACAGTCCATCCCGTCCTCCGTGCTGATCGAGCGCTCCTGGGATCTCATCGGCAGGCTGGCGAGCCGCGCGCCCAGGAACACGGGCTTGGACTGCATCTTGTAGATCTTTGCCAGCAGCTGTCAGAAAAACAATTAAAGCTGCAGTGAAGATGTTGGAAAAACTGCCATCAGAGGATACAACTGTGTTTATTTAGTCACTTATTGGGAAAATAAATCAGTATGCACTTTGAGAAAAAAGTTGAAATGCAGAGAATAAAGTCAGCAACCTGATTTTCCTCAATACAGATAATTACACTGCAGATGTGCATATATATTTAATGCCAATACTCTCTGCACAAGTCCATCTTTTGCACAAACTCATCTGTATATAGGGTGTAAATCATAGTGTTTTTTGCCCAATTCTGCCTGCTAATAGTCACGAAAAGCTGTATTTACTTTTTCAAACTCCTTCAAGACGCAGAGTCCGATCTGCATGAACATGAACTGTGATTAAGTGGTATAAAAATCATTTTGATAATCCAAACACTGCCCGAGTTATAGAGGAATAACTTCAGGAAGTGGTGCACACTTTTAATTTTATTTTAAAAGTGCAACAGGAAACAAAACATAACTAAAGTAAACAGCTCCTGACTCTGACGTGACGCTCCTACCTGGGAACATTTGCGGAGGTAGTCAAGCGCCGGCAGGCAGAGGTCCGTGGAGCTGAACCCCGACGCGTGGACACAGTCTCCGATCTCCTTATAGTCCACCTCTCCTGCACAGAAATCAGAGTTACTGACTTGTTTATGATCCTGACAAAGCATGGACAAAAAAACAACCAATATTTTGCAGACCAAATATTAAATATGAATTTTTCTTTTGCAGATACCTTAAAAAAAAAAAAAAAAGGAATTTCCCCACACATAAAACTTCTCTAAACCACCAAAATAAAAGCAGCTTGATTGAATTTTTATTAATATTATTATTGTTGCTAAAAGTTTAAAGATCATTTTCTAGCAAGATATAATCGACTGTGCAGCCTAAGAGGAAAAACTGCAAAAAGTAGCTTTGAATGCATTTTATAATGTGGAAACAATAACAGTAATAATTTTATGTATATAGGACTTCTTTAAGCATAAGCATCATTCCAGATTAAAAGATTTACAGACTATAAATAAAATATAAAAAAACAGAAACAGATGCATGTGCACAAATAAAATAAAAGCTTTCAGGATGAGAGAAATAAACCCCCATGAAGAAGGTGAAACATAAACATGAAGGAATAAGATGCAAACATTAGAGATGAGCTCACAAAAAGCAGATAAAAAGCCAATAAAGTAAACAAACCTAAACCTTTGACGAACTTCATGAGGCACATGATGTAGTCTGTGGCGGCGTTCGCAAAAACCTGGATGTTGTCCGTGTTGATGAAAGCCTCAAAGACGTCGAACACCGGAGCCTGAGACTTCCCTGCAGGACGGGAAGAGACAGGAAATAGGGAAGGAAGAGATAAAAAAGAGATGAAAAGAAGACAAAATTAACAGAAAACTTGATAAAATGTTACATTTATTACTATTATTTTAACATTTTGTTTATTTTCAGCAAAGAAACAATCTGATCTCCTGATTTCTGCCTCAACAAACAAACATTTTGGTTTGTTTTTGTGATAAAACAGACAACTTTCAGAGCTTTATTTCCTAAACTAAAGTGTGTGTGTCGTACCCATGGAGTACTCTCCCAGCAGGTAGTCTTTGGTGTCCGTCTTGCTGCTGTGGACGGTCCTCAGAGCGCTGAACAGAGGCCTCCAGCCCGACAGGATCTGAGGGGAACACATCTCCACCAGCTCGCCGATCGAGGTGATCACCTGCAGGCAGCGCAGCACAGAAACGTCTCATAAACAGGGTAATAAATGTGCAAATGAGCTGATTTATATGTGTTTTATTGATTGGTGCAAGAAGGAACAGACTGCAGGGAGTGAAACATGTTTTCTTTTAAGGATTACACCAAAAAAACAACAGGAAACATTGAAAGAAGCTGAAAAAACACGGCTTAATCGTTGGAATTTCCACTTTCCCACAGTCCTTGAATGCATCTTAGGTTACAAAAAGTTTATTTTGGAATTAAATGAAGCTTAAAAACATTAAATTCTGCTCCTCAGAGACATTCACTGAAAATCTGTTTACACAGAGCCCAGAGGAGAGGACAGGAGAGGCTGCAGAGAGGACTTCAATATGTAGAATATGTGAGACCCAATTTTTTTCCAATATTTTTTTATGTTTGTAGGATCTTTAAAAAGTGTTTATATATACATTAGATTTTATTAAATTTTTTAACATTTTTCACGTGACAAAGATTCACTGAAAATCTGTTTACACAGAGCCGAGAGGAGGGGACAGGAGACGCTGCAGACAGGACTTCAATATGTAGAATATGTGGAGACGCAATTTATTTTTGACACTTGTGTGTTCACTTGAAAACGTGTTAGTATATAATTCAGTGTTATTCAAATAAAAAAATTATAATTTATCAGAGAAATTCAACTTGTTTTCTCGTTTTCTTTCTGATTTCTGTCATTCTAACGTGTGTTTTTCTGCACTAAGACATGTTGGAGTTGTTCCTGTTTGTGCTGATTCCACAGAGCTGCAGGACTCAGAGATTTATAGAGATAAATGTTAAATATTCACCTGGTCCTGCACGTCCTCGTCACACAGCTCCAGCTGCATGATGTGCTCGAAGGGCCTGAACAGCGCCTCGTTGAAGTGGAAGTGTGGAAGCTCCGCCCAGCTCGTCAGCACCTCCGTCAGCACGTCGTGGATGAAGGAAACGGCCTTCTGGGACACATGGCGCTCTTTGTGACACGCCGCCTGAAAGAAGGAGGAACTTTTATTTTGTTGGCAGTGAACTCAAACTATATTCTTTACATATATTCATATACATTTATATACAGTTAAGGTGCATTCTTAAGAACTTGTAATAGATATTTTGAGTTTATAGTGATTTTTTAAAAACTATTTGGGGAATATTTTTAACAATTTAAATGTATAATACATTATATATTTTGTGTGTCAACCCTGAGAGTTAATGAAACTGTGTGACCAACAATTAATAAATATGTAATGTAATAAATATAATACGCAAGTAAATGACCATTTACTACTTATTTATTATTTATTTATTTTCATATTTATTTATTTATTTATTTCTATATTTATAATTTTTTATTTCTATATTTACTTATTAATTTTTACATTGGTTCATTATAATTTATTTATTGATTGATTTTTACATTTATGTATTATAATTTATTTATTTCAATATTTATTTATAATTATTTATTTTTATATATATATATATATATTCATTTTTACATTTATGTATTATTATTTATTTATTATTTAATATTTATTTATTTTTATATTAATTAGTTCTAATTCTTAGTTTTTTAAGTTGATTTGGACTCAATTTCCACAAAAGAATTAGAATAAAAAAGTGTTTTTTTGCTGCCCTGCAGCAGGCGCTCACATACAAACTGAAGTTATTCTAAATATTCCATTTATGAGCCAAACAAAACAACAAAAACATCCCAAACTGTTTGATCTTGGATCCTTTGCAGGATGGGATCATGCACTCGCAGCCTCCAGCTTTTTAAAGGAGCCTCCAGCTGTTCACCTCCACCAGATGTGGAGCCACGACGCTCCAGGCTCGCATCATGTGCAGCAGCGGCCGGCTCTTGTTCCTGACGATCCGCAGCATTCCCTCTCCCAGACGGAAGAGGTGCAGAGCGCTGCGGCGCTCCAGCGTCGACTTGGCTTCTCCTGCAGACACACACAGACAGACGGGAAGGAAAACTCTGAGCGGGACGGAGTCATGGTTTATTATAAAAACGTCTGGAAATTATTATTATTATAAAAATGTGTGTGTACCTGGCATGGCCAGTGAATAGTCTCCGGTCTCGGTCACGGAGTCGAACAGCTGAGACTGAGAAGCTTTCCGGAGCTGCTGCAGGAAACCGACCAGACCGACCAGGTTCAGCTTCGTGGCTGCTTCTTCAAACAGCCTGGATACACACACACACACACACACACACACACACACACACAAACATTAATAATAATAACAATATACTTGAACATATTCAAACATTTTACAAGCTTTCATTCAATAATATTCACACTATATTAAAATGGTTTCGTTTACATTTTCTGTCATTTTTCGCACATATAAAGCTGTAAAATATATCAGCAGAGTATAAAAAGGCCATTTTTAGCATTTTTTGGCATTTTAAAGAATCACCCTTTTTTGACAAAACCAACAGACTATAGTATGATGTTTTCTTTCAAATTTTAGACTCATAGAAAACTGTTTTTCTGTTACTTTTTTGCTGTAAAAAGCTTTAATATCTATAATAAGGCGATTTTTAGTATTTTATAATTTTTTATTATAATAATATATAATTATTATTATTTTTTAATAAAACATATAGTATAGTGTTTTCCTTCAAATTTTTGGACTAATATAATATGGTGTTTTTCTGTTATTTTTGGCCATTTAAAGCTAAACAGTCTATAAACAGTCTATGACAAGGACATTTTTTTTAGCATAATTTTTTGTATTTTGGACATCTTACCAAATTTTATTTTTCTGTCTTTTTCACACATATAAAGCTATAATATATATCACTACACTATAAAAAAGCCATTTTTAGCATTTTCAGGCATTTAAAAGAATCAAGTTTTGACAGAAATGTTTTCTTTCAAATTTTGGCCTCATATAAAACTGTGTTTTTCTTTCATTTTTGGCCATTTAAAGCTATAATATATATAAACAGTCTATAATAAGGACATTTTTAGTATCTTAAAGAAAAAACGACATACTATAGTATTTTTTTCTAATTTTTTGATATTCTGGACATCCCACTAAATGTTATTTTTCTGTCTTTTCTGGACGTATCAAGCTAAAAAATATTGATCTCCACAGTATATCAGGGACATTTGAAGCATTTTAAAGAATGCCTATTTTTTTCTGACATCCTCCGTTATTTTTCTGTATTTTTCACACATATAAAGCTAAAATATGTTTCACTAGACAATAAAAAGGCCATTATTCGACATGGCTTTTTAAAATATTTTGGACATCCCACAAAATGTTATTTTTCTGACTTTTCTGGACGTATGAAGCTAAAATATTCACCCCCACAGAATAACAGGGACATTTTAAATGGATATAAAGTAAAGTGAGGTGAGGTTGTAGTTAAAAACTCTTCCCACTCAGAGAACGGCGGCGCCCTGTGAGCTCAGTGTTTGTGTGGGACCGCCCCGTCCAGAGGACTGTTTACTATCTGTTGGCGCCACGTTCAGCCTGTAACTGTGTTCAGTCCATCTGCTGCAGGAGCTCACAGGGACTTTTTTTACTGGCTCCTAAAAGCAGCAGCACAGATCCCGGTTACGTAAGAGATGATCCCTGAAATAAACACAGTTTATTCTTTAATAAGAGCAGCACTGCTGGCACGCACCCGCACACACTCGCCTGTCCTGCTGCACATGTGGGGACTCTAACCTCACACACACACATCTGTCCTCCTGCACATGTGGGGACTCTAACTTCACCTGTTTCAGTCGTCGGGACGCCGCAAGCTGCTGCTGCCATCTAGTGGCCGTTATAAAGAAACCTGCTGCTGAGCACCAGCTGTCACTGAGTTTATCTGCCAAAATCACTTTTTACTGAGTCGGCGTCCTGATTTAACAACAAGATAACAAGAAGCAGCTTCACTGAGCTGCTGCTGCTCCCAAACTGAAGTGTTATTATAATCTAAGCAGGGTGAAAACAACAACATTTATCATAGATTCTTTAAATAACTTAGAAAAATGATAAAAAAGAAAATTTAAATATTGGTATTTCCTGGTTTAATTATGTTGTTTCCTTTTGGGCCTGTGCTCCTTTTTAAAATGTGTTTCTAAAGGTGGAAACATTTTTAATTAAATGAAATTAAATGTAATTAAATAAAAATAAAAATAAAATGTAATTAAATTAAATTAGATGTAATTTAATTTAATCTAATTAATTTAATTACATTTAATTAAATTAATTAATAACACTTAATTAAATAAAATCAAATGTAATGTAATGTAATGTAATTTAATTTAATTTAATTTAATTTAATTTAATTACTCATTTCAAGCAAACATTTACTTTGGCCAACAATATAACAATATAATAAAGTATTGGCTTTATAAAAAAGTGAGCTAATATCTCCATGAAACAGTAAAATGTCTCACTTTCAACATCTAATAAGTTTTATTATGAATAAAATGGGTTTAAGAGATTTAAAATCTGTTTTTATTCACATTTTTTGCAGCATCCAAGCTTTTTCGGAGGCATGGCTGCACATATTATCTTATTAAAAAGGATAATTCATGCATGATTATATTAATAAATGTTGCCCCACCTGTCGGCCTGCGTGGACAGCGTGCACACGGCCTTGGCGGCGCTGGTCCCGGTCATCAGGCTGCCCCCCCGCAGGTCGAGGCCGCGGCCCCGGCTGCTCTCCCTTAGCAGCTCCTGGATGGACAGAGGCTGGATGACGGGCTGGCTCAGGCCCAGCTCCGAGGCCTCCGGGCTGGGCTCGCAGCTCAGCTCCAGGCCCACGTCCACGGCGCCCGCCTGCTGCTGCGTGATGGTGGTCAGAGAGGACGGCTGCGAGGAGCCGTCGCTGAAGTGCGTGTGCTCCAGCGAGCTGATGTACTCGGTCACCCTGAGACGGGAACAGGAAGGAAATATTCAACGTGCAGCAGCAACAACTTTAGCTAATCCATCACCTTTTTTATAATATAAGTAGTTAAAGTAATTTGCAGAAGTTGCATTTCTATGAGAGGATTTTTGGCGTCATTTTCCTACTTTCCTACTTACTTTTCTTCCCCAATTTTTATAAAAATAAATAATAATTCAACTTGTGACTTGCTGGACTTCTTTATTTCACTCAAAAAAAGGTAAAAAATGTGCAAAAGTAATTCAACTCGTACTATTATTTAATTATTAAAAGTTAAGTTTTTCCTACTTCTAGTACTGATTTTGCTGTTTTCAAAGAGGTGCAGGACTTCATTATTTCAGTGAAAAATCAGTAAAATATGCCTGGAGTTCAGAGGGTAAATGCTCCAAAATGTATTTATTTAATGCTAATTACTAAGAAAGATTAATTAATAAAACCTACAATATTTTTGTTTCCTGGTTTGATTAAGTTGCTGCAGAAAAAAAACCTATTTAACTCTTTTCATGTGTTTTTAAACATATAAAAATGTTAATTTATCTTCATCTTAATTTATCTAGAATCTGTAAAAACAGAAAACATCATCAGATTTTCACATTTCCAACGTTCCTGGAATGAATAATGAGCTACGAATACTTTACTTTTTGAAAAACTGCTTGTAATTCAGCAATAATTTGGGACGGTTAATGTCCCAAAAGATACTGGAACTGTTCTGTTGTTGTGGAAATATAAAACTAACTTTTTTTAAAGCCTTTGAGAAAATGTTGCTTCTATAAAGTTAATAAAATAATCTTCTGCTGCCTTTAATCATCCCTGGAGTTTTTACAAATGCAGATAAATATAATTGGAAATTGGAAAGCAATAAAAAAACAAGAAGGAAGCAATTATTGGCCCAAACAGATAAGCTGTGTGTGTGTGTGTGTGTGTGTGCACCTGAAGACGTGAGGCCAGCAGTCGTGGTTGTGGCTGCCCATCTCCAGCCCCACGTTCAGGATGGCGTCCATGCACAACACGTGAGCCGTGTGCAGCCGAACGCCCTGCGGACGCCCCATCTGCTCCAGGCGCTGCTCAACACGCTGCTTCACTGCACACACACACACACACACACACACAAAATCATACTCAGATATCCAGAACAACAGTAAACTTTACTCAAGTAAAACTGAGTGAGAATTATCAGCAAAATATGGTTAAAATATGAGAAATAAAGTTTTGATGCTGCAGTGAAATTATGTTTTTGGATTCAAATCTCTGCTGCATTAATGTTTATGTTGCATTTTACGGCTTTAAATGTTTAAAGTTTTGCTCGTTTTAACTGTTTTATAGTCAGTTTAATCTGCAGCACTCATTCTGAAAAAGTTGGGACACATTTTTATCATATATTCAACAGAAAAAAGTGCAAATAATCTATTTTTTTGTTGGAATTAGGGTTACACTTCATGCATCTTATTCTTAAAGATCATCATATGTTTGTATTGTTCCTGTGAGAAACATATATTTTATAGTCAGTTTAATCTGCAGCCCTCATTCTGAAAAAGTTGCAACACTGTAAAACACAAATAAAATCATTTTTAACATACATTCAATTGAAAGAAGTACAAATATAAAAGTACAAATCATTCAATTCCTTTTTTAGGGTTTCACTTCATGCATCTTATTCTATAAAAGCATCACGTTTGCAGCCTTGCTGTCCTGTTTTCTGCATTTTTTAAAAAGAGTATTTAGTCAAAAAGGAGGAGAATTTATCTTAACAAATATGTGAAAACATCCTTCAGTTTATCCCAAATATTCACAGCAAAAACCTTTTAACTGGACAGAAGGTGGATGAGAAAAGATGTGGTTGTAGTTACACACAGCGTCCACTGGATGTCACTAAAGGCACATTTTCCTGCAGAATTCTGCAACCAGCTTCTGTTTATTTCACCATAAAATGAGACAGAAATCTTGTTATTTGAGCTTTAAATTGTTGATTAATTGATGCAAAACTTCTGCTGTCAGCTCAGATTCAGTGTGTTATTGTGCACGAGCGTGCACGTGCGTGCATCCTTCAGCTTGTCGTAGATACCTTGTGTGATGGCGTCTCCCATCTCTCCCAGCTCCTTCTCCTCCTTCTCCTCCTGCACACACGAGGCTGCAGCCATCTGGGCCAAAGCGGAGGCACAGTTGGCAGCCACACCTGATGGACACACACACACACACACACACAC
>CAFUXE010000278.1:32036-42771 GCA_903364295.1 Serranus cabrilla | reverse complement strand
CTGAAGCAAAAAAAACCTGAAGGAAGGAATAATAACAGCATGAAATATATGAAAAGTTTGGTGTCGCATTTTATGTAAATGATGAAAATATGATGTTGTCTTAGTGGACAACTCAGAAGTTAATGGTGACTTCTCAATAAAAATCGCAATAAAAAGATCTTTGAAGAAGTTTCAGGTGAAAGTGAGACAGAAAAGCCACCAGAGAAAAAAAAAGCTGTATGTTCGAGGAGAAAAGGAGGTTTCAGGAAAAGTGGTTTGAGTCTCAGAGGACAGAAGATTTATCTGAAAACAAGCAATTTAACGTGACGCTTCACAAACTCTGCAGCAAATTCACAGCTACACAAACACAAGTCTGACCAGAGGCAACGCAGCCTAACATGCTTCTCCTCCTCCTCCTTCTTTTACTCCTCTTTCTCCTCCTCCTGCTCCTCCTGCAGATGTTCCAGACGGTGGCCCTCAGTCATCCTCTGTTCTTCCTGGACCGGTACGACGACGCCCCCCTGAAGTCGACTCACTGGCAGTCTGAGGGCCGTGAGGCGAGCATCATCGTGGAGCTGCTGAAACAGGCGTCCGTGCCGCTCTGCCTGCTGCTCGGCTGGCTGCTCTCCGTCTGGACCTGGATCTGTAGCATGCGGTGAGAAAACAGGAAACGGGCGACAATATAAATGCTTCTTATTGTCATTGAAGCCAGTAATTTAACATGTTTATATTTACCCTCCAGGCTCTTCAGTCTCTACCCGCTGCGCTTCCTGTCCAGTAAACTGTCCACCTGCGTGCAGCTGAGCTACAGGACGGAACACATGAGGACGCTCAGCTCGCCCAAAGCAGCCGCGGGACACACGCAGTTCATGAGGTGACACAGAGGACGCTCTGCTTTGTTTGTCACTTTTATTTTATCAAGGTTTTCAGGTCAATACAGAGAATTTAAAAATACAATCAGAAGAAGAAGAGGAGAACATGTTATATATGCCTCTTGAAGCGGTTGCTGTAGAGCTCCAGGCGTGTGTGTTATCATGTCCCTGTGCTGAAGGCGGCGCTTCGTGTTTCCCGTCTGTCTGCAGGAAGGCCAACGTGGTGGTGTCGCTCCTGGTGGACGTGGCCCTCGGCGTGCTGCTCATGTCGTGGCTCTACAGAGACGACCACATCAGCATGCTGGCCAACGCTCTGGTGCCTGCAGCCGACGTGAGTGTGTGTCACACAGTGTGTCGCCCTGACAACAGCAAAATAAAAGCCATCCTCTCAGGAAAACACTCTCAAATATGTTTATTAATGGAACAAAAACATAATTTATAGTGCTGTCAGAATTAAAGAAACGCAGGCAATTAATACAGACTGAAAGTTTAAAGATGTTGTTATCATACGCACACAGTCTGCTACAACTACACTCAGATTTGGCTTAAATCTCCTGAAACCTGTTTCCTCCTCAGCATGTGGCTAAAGAGCTGGAGCAGCTGCTGCAGTGGCTGATGGGAGCTCCTGCCGGGCTGAAGATGAACCGGGCTCTGGACCAGGTCCTGGGGCGCTTCTTCCTGTACCACATCCACCTGTGGATCAGTGAGTGGCAGCAGCTCGTTCTGAGTGTTTCCGTCTCGCGGCTCGGTTCAGTTTTAATCCTCGTGTTTTCTCTCAGGCTACATCCACCTGATGTCCCCGTTCATCGAGGGGATCCTGTGGTACGGAGGCCTGTCCGCCTGCCTCGGTCTGACCTTTGCCCTCTCGCTGCTGTCTGACATGGTGGCGCTGCTCACCTTCCACATCTACTGCTTCTACGTCTACGGCGCCAGGTGAGTGTTTAGTGTTCATGCTGCCTTTTATGGTCATTTTCTTACTGTGATACAGTTAATAAACACAAAAGATGATTAGAATTAGTGTGCAGTATTGAACTGAGCAGTGGTGGAAGAAAGAAAACATGTTTTACTGCAGTAAAAGTACTAATACACACAGTGAAAATACTCCTGCATCTAAAACTTACTGAAGTAAAAGAACAACAGCATCAAAATGTACTTAAAGTATCCAAAGTAAAAGCACTCGTTCTACAGATAATAAATAAATTCTGAGATTATTATTATTGATGCAGGGATAATTAAACTACTATAACTTGTATCTGCTTTAATTTAGAAACATGCATAATTATTTAAAATTGAATGAATTTTTAAAGTTAAATCTTTAACTGAAAAGTAACTGCAGCTGGCAGCTAAATGTAGTGAAGTAGAAGTATAAAGTTACATAAAAAGTAAAGTATTTTAGCACCGCTGGAGTTGGGACACACTGTCCTGTGATGACCAGCAGGAGACGCCATTTCAACCTTTTTCTTCCTCTGTTGTTCCAGTAAAGACTTTTTGTTCCCAGTTCTTCTGGTTGAACCTTTCAGAGGGTGACTGGTCGTCCTCTTGGGTTTCGTAGCATCCTGCTTTAGTATTTGGATGTTTGTTTTGGACTCTGCTGTTAATTATAACCAGATAAACCACATAATCTGCTCAGTCGAAGCAACTCTGTCCTAAAATAAACAATGACTCTGTTCATGGAAAACAGATCCATGATTCAGGAAATAAACCAAAAATAAATAACAGCAGAAAAATCATTTTGCAGAAAAAACAGGTGATCACATTATTATTATTATCCCTGTTGTTGTAACTGATTACACAAAAATCAGCTGAGTCCGACCTGCAGAACAGGACGTTTCTGTTTTACGTCACTGTTGCAGAACATAAGTTGGTGCTTCCAGTTGTTTCCTTCAGTCTGCACACACACACACACACACACACACACACACACACTCTGCTGCTCTTCTGGTTCCACATGTTTGCTTCGTGTCGTATCTGTGTACAGAAATATAGAAAAGGATCTCTGTGATTTTTACAGAGCTCAAACAGACAAAAAGACGTGAAAGAAAGAAATATTAAATAATATTTTTATTCTGGAATAGTCACAGCTGTAGCATCATGTGTTAATATCAACATATCTTTGGAGTTCTTTAACTGTTGGTGGAGGTTTCTAACGTTCAGCAGCATCCTTCTGCTCCACATGTCTAATCTAAGCAGCGGCTGACTCTGGTATGGTTTCCCTCCGTCCCGTCCCATGACACAGTGAACAGAAAACTCATGACTTCTGTCCCGGCTGTTACGACCCAAACTGCCCTTTTTACAGCCGCCAGAGTCTGACTGATGGGGATTTTTGAGGCTGATTTTAAAGGAGTAAATGTAGATAAATGCTGTAAAATCCAGTACGAACAAGCATCCACATTGTTGTAACACTCGTCGGTCATTTCTTGCACTTTTGTGAGATCTTATTCAAACATGTGAATTGTTGTGAGGACGTTTCTTTGTCCAAACAGTAGAACATCTTCTGGATTCTCTGGAAGAAAACTCAAGAGCTTCAGCTTCATTTAAAAATATCCTGACTCAAAGATCTAAATATAGTTTTATTGTCCTGATGTCATCTGTCAGACATCAGTTTGGTAACATGTCCCGACATGTCTGAGATCAGTCTGAGTCTCTCCTGCTTCAGTTTGAGTGAGTTCCTGTGTGCAGATGTGCAGCGATGGAGGCTGAGCTGTGATAGTATTCTGCATGTTGGAGGAGAGAGGATTGACTAAATTATGCATTTGCTCTAAAGATAGCAGCCCTCGCCCGTGGTGCATAATGAAATATTACCCACTCTGCGTGTTGCATATTGATGCTGCAGCAGCCGTTTGGATCAGTGAGACTTTGTCAGAGCGACTTATTAAATCTGTATGCTGGGACCTAAAAATACCTCCTGCTGTGATCACAGTGAGAGGAACCACATCTCTCCCTCAGAAAGAGCATTTTAAAGCTTGTCTGCCTGTTTTAGAGAAAACATCTAGAACATCTAGAACGTATAGAACATATATAACATACGTCTGAGCTAAACATGAGATTTAAACTGTTTTTTTCCATGATTCTTTATGGAGGAACTCATCGTTTTAACCTTGTTGCACCAGAAATATTAATTAATAATCTTATTATAATTATTTTAAGGCGAGACCACTGGTGAATGTAACTAACTACATTTACTCAATTACTGTTACTATAAATAATTTTGGGATACTTGTACTCTACTTGAGTATTTTATATTTTATGTAACTTTATACTTTTACTGCACTACATTTTCCAGTGAGGAAACACCAGATAAAATCATGTAAATAAACCTAAAATAAATAAAAAATAAATAAATAAATAATGCATTTAAAAAAAAGAATCAAATAAAACTAAGTGGATACTAAAAATAAATAAAAAAATAAATATATAATTTGAATATTTTAGCAATAATATATATTATCATCATTACCACCATAAAACCCTTTCTGAGGTGCTTGTATTTCCATTTGATCAAACTTTATTCTCCTTCTTCACATTTTTACATTTTAAAGGTAAATATTGTATTTTTTTAAGCTGCCAGCTTTGGTTTTACTTTTCATATCAAGATTTAACATAAGAAACATGAAACATTCTTATAAATGAAAGCACATAAAAGTATATTAAGTAGTTAAAATAACCTTAATTCGAAAAGCGATTTGACGTCAACAAGCAGGAATGTTGCAAATGCTTTTACTTTTTAAATCATGTATGAAATATCTCAGTATTGTCATGACTGATTGGACTCCCAGCCTCAGTTACAGAGTGGTAACACTGTTTCCATGACGATTCTAACCTGCTGCTGCGTCCCGTCAGGCTTTACTGTCTGAAGATCTACGGCCTGTCGTCTCTCTGGAGGCTTTTCAGAGGGAAGAAGTGGAACGTGCTGCGGCAGAGAGTCGACTCCTGCTCCTACGACCTGGACCAGGTCTCACACACACACACACACACACACACACACACACACACACACACACACACACACACACACACACACACAGGCAGGTGTTGACTGTGTGTGTGTGTTGTTGCAGCTCTTCATCGGGACGCTGCTGTTCACTGTGCTGCTGTTCCTGCTGCCCACCACGGCGCTCTACTACCTCGTCTTCACTCTGGTGAGAAAAAAATCACATTTCTAAAAAGTTCATTGAAGATTATCTTTTAAAACTGGCTTTTATTTTTGAGTAATCTTAGATAAGATATGATATTCCTTTATTAGTCCCACAATGGGGACATTTTCTAAGCCAAATTTAGAGCCTCAGTTTTAAATTATTTTATGTTGTATTTATTAAGTTACCCTTGGTATTGATTTTATTATATGAATATTAATTTAGCATTTAAAAAAAAAAAATAGTTTTAAGAGTTGCAATTTTTATTATTTATATTTTTTTATGCTTAATGCACATTAAGAAATAAAAATTAATTCTTACTTTTTAAAACTATTTCTTATTTTATCCCTGGTTTTATTTTATTTTATTTTTTAAAATGGTTTTTTAATTTGTATTTTTTTATTGCTATAGTTTTAAGAGTTGCAATTATTATTATTTATTATATATATATATAAATTGTATTTGATTGATATATCTTTAATATAAAAAATGCTTAGTTCTTTATATTTTGTTTACATTTTGCAGTATGTGAAGCACTTTGGGCTGCATGTTTGCATTAAAGGTGAATTGTAAATTCAGTTAGACTCACATTAGTTTAATATTAGTTGCTCTGTGTCATGTTGGACTGAACGTCTGCAGAAAGTCTCCCGTCCTCTGCTGTGAATCATCCTCACATGTTCCCCAGACAGACAGACAGAAATACTGAAGCCATGAATCAAACTGGACCCTGAGACACCAAACAGACTTTGAAGAGTCTGAATGATCTGAATCTGTCTGAGCTGTTTGCTCTGTTAAATTATTCTTCATGTCTTGTTAAAATGAAGAAGTTCTTTTTCGTCCGTTTGGACACATCAGCTTTAATAAGCTCCACATGTTTGTCCCATTAAACTTCTTTGGGAATGATTAGAAATGATTACACGCTGCTAAATGCTGTCTGCTGTGGAGGGAAACTGAATCACTGTCTGTAGTGAGTCCAGATCACAGACCCACATTTCTGCTGCGTGTGTGTTTAATCCTGGAGACGTTTCTCAGCTTCCCAAGTTTCCACAAAGAGGAAACTCATAACTGAGAGATTTCCAGGGTTTTTATGGCTGAATCTGAACGGAAAATGCAGTTTAAAGTCTCTGATAACACTTAAAAATGACTAAATGTAAAGTTTTCTGCAGCATCTCCACAAATTCAATTCAATTAATTTATTTATTCTATGACCTGAAATACAAACACCCCTTCTTCAGTTTTTATATTGAATAATGACTCTGTAAAAACAGAAAAGATGGATCATTCTGCAGAAGTATCTCACTAAAAATATCCACAAACAGTAAAGGTTTTAAAGACAAAAGTTAAAATGACAATGGAAGATATGAAGCTATAAGATAGAATAACACTTTTCTTTAGACATTTATATGCTTTGTTTTTTTCTTATAAATAAAATAACTGTAATAACTTTTTTAAAAGCTGGATTCAAACGTTAAACTGCAGGGAAATGTTTGATGGCTGTGAATAGATTCTGACCCTGTAAATAAATCCCCTTTTTATCCACTTTTCCCACCAAATTTTTAGACGACTTTCGAAGGTGTGGGTTTGTTTTTGACGCCTGTATGTCCCTGTGTGTCCCTGTGTGTCCCTGTGTGTGTAGCTGCGTCTGGTGGTGGTTCTGTTCCAGGGCGTCCTGCACCTCAGCGTGGACTTGGTGAACTCCTTCCCTCTGTTCGCTGTGGGGCTGCGCGTCGCTCGCTCCTACAGACTGGCAGGTACGACAACTTTCATCACTATTAATCTGCTTTATTTGTGTAAAACGGCGCTCGGAAAGTGCACTGCTGCAGGTTAGATTAAAGTCTTTAAAACATATGCTGCATGCACATGGAGTAGAAGGTAGAAGTTAAAAAGTTCAAATATTTCAACTTTTTGCCGTATAACTCGCTCACATGAGGAGAAAACACTGGATTTATAATTACATTTTCTATTATTTTAAGAATTAAATTTTATTATTTCGTTTTGTTTTTGATAAATTGCTCGTTATTATTTCCATCCTGACGTTTGTTTTCTGGAGCCGTCCTGATTCCACGTGGATCACATTTAGTTTAAAATGAAGCTGCTAGTTTTCTTGGTGGATGAACAGTTGAAAGGTTGAAAGGTTGAAGCGTTTGAGTCCTAACGTCTCTGTGATGAACCTCCAGAGGGCGTGAAGTTCAGGGTTCTGTGTGAGGAGCCGGGGACGGCGCTGCACCTGCTCATGGAGGTGAGACGTCACAGTTTGTATCTGTTTTTTATCTCTGTTACTTTATATTGTTTTATTATACATTCATTCATCTTCTATATCCGCTTATCCGGGTCAACCCGGGTCACGGGGGGCTGGAGCCGATCCCAGCTGCATTGGGCGTAGGCGGGGTACACCCTGGACAGGACGCCAGTCTGTCACAGGGCTCTTTATTATACTTTAAAAAAAAAGTGACTTTGATGTCCTTAAAGGAGGCAAATGTAAAAAAAAACTGTATCTATTAGTCCCACAAGGAAATTCTAAGCCAAATTTAGAGTTTTAATTTGAAATTATTTTAAGTTGTATTTATTTTTTTTTCCCCGTATTGATTTCATTATTTTTTTAAATAATTTTTAAATGTGTATTTTTTTTATTTTTGTAGTTTTAAGAGTTGCAACTGTATCTATTGATTTTTTTTAAAATATTATAATTTCAATATATTAACCAATTTTAGTTTTGATCATAACTAAAAAAACATTTATATATATTTTTTATATTTATATATATTTTCAGAATTTCAATCCTTTAAATGCCACTTGTTTACATAATGAATTATTACTTTTTTTAATATAAAAAACACAGAAAAAGTGAATTATTTTCTGTAAATTAAATGCTACAGTAATTATTATTTCTTCACAGTCTGAGGGATGATAATTATTACTGAAATGAAATATAAAAAATATCAAATATAGCAGAGCTCCATAAAACAGGAAAAAATAACTGAAAATTAAAATATTTGCTAATTCAGAGATTTAGGATTTTGCCATTTTAACTTTTACATGATATGGAAAAACGATAACATACACAAATTATTAGTAAAAGTTCAATCTTTTAATATTTCTGCAGGGAAATTTTGATGTTTTTAGTTATTTAATGTTGGAATGAAGCTTTTATTCTGAAGGCGACAAACTAAAGCAGATTTCTGTAGTTTGGGTATTTTTCTGTAAAGTAGATGCTTTATAACTTTGTATTCAAACCTTTTTCCCTCAGTATTTGTTCATTGGATGTGTCTTCCTGCTCAGATTAACCCTCTGCCGTGCAGCGCGGTGGTGCAGACGTACCGCACGCCGACCTACAGCTGCTACCCCAAAGACTCGTGGGCGGCGCTGGTCAAGAAGCTGTTTGTCGGGGAGCTGGTCTACCCCTGGAGACACAAAACCACCAAGACGGACTGAGAGCAGAGGGAGCCGAGGAAAGGGAAGTGACTGAATAAATAATGAGATGAAACAGACAGATGGAGGGAAAGAACGAGTCTCGAATGAAGCGAAGCTGCCACAAATCTAAACACCAGCAAGTAGTCACGTCCTAAAAACAGATTATTCTTTATATAAAATCATTTATTAAGAAAATAACTTAAGATGAAGTGTTTTCTTTTGTTGCAGAGGTCAGAAATGAAATAAAAATGAGCACTAAAAGAGAAACTTTACCACTTTCAGCTCGTTGTGTCAGTGCAGTTAGAACACGGAGCTGTTTGAACGAGTTTCCTTTAAAGCTGCAGTAAGTTACTGAAATGCATCATGTTTCCCAAAAGGAAACTAAACACTAAAGGACCAAAACAAACTCTCTTCAGTGTGTTTGAATGGGAGACATTAAGAGACTTCAAATCCTCACATGACACTTGAAAATGACTCCACACTTTGACATTATTTTAAACTTTTATTTTTCCCAAATCTTCACCTCAGTAACACGTGACAGACGCTGCTGTTCCTCTGACTTATTATTCTAATAAACAGCATCACTCCGTCTCTGCTGTTAAAGATTCTCACTGCAGCTCGACTGGTTTATTTATAATCCATTGAATTAATTAGTACCTTTAATGCAACCCTGATTCCAGACATTTGGGGGAATGCAATGATTTGCAATTCCTGTTCTGACCCACATTCCTCTGAATACAGTGTAAATATACCCAAGATACCTAATGCTGCAACTTAGAAACATTTACACTCATTCTGTCTGCTATGTCTCACAGCGAGAGGGTCGCTGGTTTCCCACAGTCCAAAAACATGCAGCTTAGTTTAAATGGTGACTCTAAATTACCCGTAGGAGTGAATGAGAGAGTGAATGTGTTGGGAGTTCAGATAAGAGGTTAATGATAATGATTTAATGTTTTTAATGACATCCCAACTTTTTAGGAATCAGGGTCACATTTTCCATAAACCAGCAGAACAGCAGCAGTGACGTGGCACACTCCATCAGCGTTCCTGTAACGCAATGACAACTTTTTTACACAGTAACAAATTGATCTTCATTTACTTTGTATTATAATTTCGTCCTCTAGAAAAAAAACTGAAAAATGGTCAAAAGCTGCTCAGATGATTTGTCAAAAACAAGCTGCAGGAACTCCCAAACTACTAGACTGTGGTGGGACAGATCAGACTCTGTTCTGCAGTTTATAAAAACTTTGGTCCTTTGGTAATAAATTACCACACTGCAGCTTTTGACATTTTTTCAGTTATTTGCTTGCAGGAGAAATTCGTTTTAAAGTGTTGTTTGAATAACCCCGTGATCTTTACTGCAGCACTCCTGGCTCCATCAACACGCTGAGCTTCATTTCTTGAGAAAGTTATTTGTGTTAAAGCGAGAATAACGTTTCCTGAATCGCAATTATGGGATAATACCATAACATTACACCATCTACCGTAACCGTAGCAACAAGCAAATTAAAGAGTCCTCCTTTCAGTGAACTGACTCGATATAAAACGTGAACATTTAAATTAACAAGAAAGTTTATTTTGAAGGCCGACTAACAAAGGAGCAAACTTCCTCTTAGAAATCAGGTATTTATGCGTTAACTGCACTGATCATGTAGATAGTTTAATATTTTATATGATTAAAGTATTAATATTAAATAATACTAACTGGATTTTTTTTATTTCCTTTTTCGTACTTTGTGTTTTGATCTTTGAAGTGATTTGGTTTCAGGCTCATTTGTTGCCATATTTCCATCAGTTAGAGGATTTATTTACGTGCCTAATCTCGTCATCTTTAATTAAATTAATAACTTCTCCAGCTTCCAGTCTGAATAAAAACACGTTGTGGTGAATCTGTGTCCCGGAAGATGAAACTGATTTAAAGTGATTTCCCAAAAAACTGAATCTTTACTGTGAATTATTGATGTTTGTGTAACACTTTCTATGACTCTCATGCTTTTAATTCATCATAAACATACTTATAATGCATTTTAATCTGCTTATAGCAACGCAAAAAATTATGTTCTAATAAAGTGCTTTATAATGATTTATTATTATTGTTATAAAGAGTTATTAATATGTAATACCTGATTATAATGTATTATAATTATGTTTATGATGCATTATAGACATGGGAGTCATAGAAAGTTTTTTTTTTACACCTTTCTTTTATTAAACTGTTAAATTTGCTGAGTTCTTGTTTTTTAACCTTTTATTTCTTCTCCTATTGATTTGTACTAAATGTTTCACTGCCGTTTAATAAAAGTCGTGCATATTTAATATCCTGGCGTCTCTTCTTTTCTG
>CAFUXE010000277.1:821775-871622 GCA_903364295.1 Serranus cabrilla | reverse complement strand
AAAAAAAAAAAAAAAAAAGTGAATATCAAAAAGAAAATATAACAAGTTGACAAAGTTAAAATTACGGCAGCAGCAGTAAATGTGTAGTTCCAAAGACTTTTTTTGTTTGTTTTTGCATACAATTGTATCCTTGCTCACATAATAGATGCTTGTAATTACTGTAAATACATTGGCAATGGGAGCACGATTTATATGGTTAAAAGACTTGCCACTTAGCTCACAGTTACTCAATATATATAACTTTATATATCTTCAGTTTTGGCAAAGAGATGGAAATATTTTCCTCCTGTATGATTCGGAATGAAACATGAGCGGGGGTGGCTGGGGTCCTAAAATGACCGTGATAAACTCTGGAGTAACACAGAAGTCAAGTCTCCGACGATTTGCCTCGTTTCTGCCCGAGGATGATGAAAGAAGCATTTTCTTCCTCCTCCTAATATTTGCCCCCTACGCTGAGTGTGGCGAGTCTGTTTTCTTTACAGTGTATGATACACGTAATGGGGGCGGGCAGGCGCGAGGGAACGGCGCAAGTGGAGGGTTTGGAGTCAAGTAGGACTGGGATTGAGCTGCTCTTGGCTCAGACCATGGCACGGTATGGTCCCTGCATCTTGAGGAACTGGATGATGAAGGAGGGGCCTCCTGCGACAATCTGTGGCGGCAGGTGGCTGAGGGGACAGTTCTCGATGCTCATGATGGACAGCTTGCTGCAGAGGGCCAGCTCGAACGGGAGGCTGTGCAAGTTGGGGTTGTCGTTGAGGTACAGTTCCTCCAAGTTCTCCAGTGTACCTGTAAACAGATCACTCAGTTACTGTTAGCTGTTAGTTAGTTAGCTGTATAAAAGAAAGTTACTTTAAGCTTTAAATGTAGATCTTTAGCTGTTCCCTTACTGTGAACAAAAAAAGGGCTTTTCGTTTATACACCAAGTCCACCATTGTCCTGTCGATCAGCTCTCCTTACTCTTGTAACATGATACATGACATCCTCTGAAGGAGCTTTCAGTTTTTAATTGTTGTCTGACTAAGTATTGATGAGACGCACACATATAGAACATATTCAAGTAATTTTTTTTGTTTGGTGAACGTTGATGCCGATACATGAAAATAATTTTAAAAGAAGGCAAATCGATGGTGGCAATGGTGGGCAAGTAATGTAATTGGTGCGGCAAGCTTTTAATTGAGACATACGCTGAAGATACTGCAATACACAATAACATGATTTGAAGAATAAAGAAGTTCTCCTACTCTTGTTTCAATAATTGCTTTGTTATATTACATTAGGCATTGATTCAGTGAGTATACATAAGCTTTGCACTGCCTATCAACTACTAATTTCAGCTATAATGATACTGTGGTGGGGTATCGATTATTTGTTCTGAGCCTGGACAGAAATGACATGGTTAAAAACATTGTAGTAGTCCTTTTTTTAAATGACAAGCTATTGGTGATGAAGTTGACAGATTGTGTTCGGTTGTACTAAAAATGTATTGAGATGTGGTTGTTTCTAATGGCAACCTAATGTCTACCTCCAATGCCTGTTATAATTCAGTCTGTGGTCCAATCTGAATACTCTAAAAATACTTCACCTTTAGCTTCTTCCTCCACCGATTTTAATCTGTGGCTAAACCTCAGTAGTCACCAGCCGCACCTTGCTGGACCAATCACTTCGAGAAAGGTTCAGAGGTGGGACATCTTGTTAGGCTCTTAATTCCTAATGGTTAAATTTAGCTTTGATAAAAAAACAAAAGGTATGCTTTAAATAATAATTTTAAAAAAGGCACAGCTCATTTTTAAAATTTGATTTTCAAAAAGTGGCACCAAGAAATAATAGATTATGGTACGTTTCTGAAAGACAGAAAAAACTTTTTTTAACCAAATAATTAAAGCTTTAAACATAATTCCAAATTAACATTTGAATTCTGCGCAGGTTGTTGTTGCATGTCCGTTCCTTCTGTAAAAGTAGCCAGGTGTCAGTGGTTTGCTGTTCACCGATAAAAAAGCTGCCTTAAACTACTGCTAACCTGACATTTCTTATGCGGCAGCTTCACGTAACAAGCATCTTACGGGCAAAGCACAGGCTGACTTTTTTTTTTTAGTAGTAACAGTAAATGCAATGTGTTTGTCAGTGACGCTGACCCAGACCGCAATCATCATCAAAAATGTGTCTACAGAATAAAACATTCTGCGGTTTTGTTAGCGTATCAGTTTGAAATATTGAGGCGATTAATGAACAGTCAGGAGCACCAACAGTGAGCTGCTATATGAAAAGCTGCAGGCAACAGGGTGCAACTCCAAAGTCTAAGCAAAGTAACCAACTACTTTTACTTTGACTGTTTGCAGGCTCATGCCCTGTGCAGCAGGATCAGCATCCCAGGACCAGTTCTGGTTACCCTTCATCGCTCGATGAGGCTGTCCTTTGAGTAGGAATATTTCCAGCATTGAACAGATTAAACGGAGCGTGATACTGATCTAAGTATTTGGGGGTTGAAGAAAGTCCTAACCAATCTCCTCTGGGAGGTGTTGCAGCAGGTTCTCCCCCAAACCAAGATGAGTCAGGTTGGTGAGGTGGCCGATGCCTCTGGGTAACGTGGTCAGTTGATTATTTGTCAACACCAGTTTCTAAGGAGAAAGTAAGAGAACAGTTTATAAAGTGCTCCAAATTGTTAAATGAAATGAGGACTGCAATTATTGCTAAGTAAAATGACAATAAAAGCATTTATCACCCAGTTATGCCCAACACAATTGTCCTCATTGAGACTAACCGTTTGAGTGTCTTTAAATCCACTAGCCAAGTATTGGGGATTGTTTAAATTGTGTTGATATCAATCAAGACTTTGCTTACTGATTCAGGTTTTCATTAGTTTCTGGATCTAATTACTGGTCCAGTGTTAGAAATAGTAAACATCGCCATCTGCTGCACAGGAGTTGACACATTTTTTCCCCAAATCTACTAAAAGGCCTCCTCAGTCATGAGCTGAAAATGAGACTGAACAAATAACTTTAAAAGCAAGAAGCAGCGGCTAAGACTCTAACAGCTCTAAAAAGGTACTACACAACCTTGAAAACAAAAAACTATAAAAAGACCTTCAAATATAATGCAGATAATTGCATTTTTAGACAACTTACTTGTAAATCTTTAAGATAAGCTATTTCATTAGGTAGAGATTCCAACTTGTTTTCCTCCAAGTCGAGCTCCCGAAGCTTTCTCAAATTCCCAATACCATGTGGTAACTTCTTGAGAAGATTATTCGACAATATTAACACCTGTGAAGACAATGAAGGTGATGGTTTGGGGTTTCTTTTTTTCACAAAAAGAAAAATGGGTCTAAAGTGATGCAAACAATTATGACACAGAATTAACAAAGCTCTCTGAAGTGATGTCAGATAATCCAGGAAAAGGAAAATGGAAAATGTTCCAGCAATATTTGCAGAGCTCTGTTTTCAACCAAAACTTACTGGTTCCACAAAAGAAATACATTTCTGCTTTGTGTGTGTATATAGACCTACCTCCAAAGAAACTAAACCACAGACATCCTCTGGGATCTTTGTCAGCTGATTGGTGGCCAGGTTAAGCTCGACCATACTTGTCCATGTGCCAAAGTCCAGTGGCAGAGATGTTAACTGGTTGTCCTGAAGAATTACAGCATATATTTATTAGCTACACAACTCACAATTCGGAGGGCCAACACAAGGAAAGTGTTGTTATAGTGGATGTGTAGACCACTGCACTATGACAGATGTGTTATCTGATGCCAGGGGGAAAAAAAGGTTCCAGTGGAAATCCAAGCTACATCCAGTATGGACATACACTAAGAAAAAGGTTAAAGGTTTTTAATGCCTGTGCAGCCCTGGCTCAAAGCCAATACAAACTTCCAAAGAGGTGCTGTCTGAAGATAAATATGAGCCAACAGGCTTTTTTGCTAGGTTCCTCTCTACAATATTAGGCAAAATTACAAAGCAATATTTTTCATTTCTGCAATATGACAAATAGTCTGCTGGAATTTTCCAGGAATGCTTCTAGGAATGAGCCCCAGGAGTAACGTTTTGTACATTTTAAAGTGAAATGCGTCAATCTGGTGTACTTTAAGAGCAAATCCCCCCACACCAAGTGGAGTCCCTGACCTGTCAAGGTAAATCCCCCAGTCAGACTCTGTGGATCCCATCTGCTGAGAAGTGTAAAAATATGATGTGATGGGCCTACCTAGACTCTAGGTAATGGGAAACACTAGACTGGTGACAAAAAACATTCAAGTTTTCCTTTTGAATCAAGCAGTAACAAAGTTGTAGTATGACACATTTACACATTGCAGTGTCTGTGCTAGAAGGATATATTGTCCAGCCCTACTCCACCGTGATGAATAAAGGGCATTTCATGAAAGAATTGTTGCTTACTGTTTGTAAACACAAAATTCTGCATAATATACCTTTTTCAAGTGGCACAATTTGAAAATTAACTCACACCATTAGATCCAACTATCTGGTCACTACATGAAAACTACGTATTTCATTTCAGAATTTCCTGCACTACCACTTTCAAAAATAGACACTTAAAAAAAGTATGCACAACTTAGCGTCTTTAAAATAATGAAAGATGCTTCATTGGACCAGTTCAGCTGTATTTTACAATTAGATAAGTTTACATTTCACAATACTGAAGACCTCCAGGAAAGATTCCTCAGGATGTACAATTTCTTTATGAAATATAGCTATTATATGAATAATATCAGTGCATATTTTTTTGTTTTTGACACCGTATAGCTCAGGTATGACAATGCAATCTCACATGTTCCCACAGGCCTTTTTCATTGAAGATATTTTGACATGTCACAGCAGGAGTTCACAGGTGTGAATAATACAAGAAAAAGATGGCTGAATTGAGTTGCTTCAGTTCTCGGGTTGTGGTATTGTGGGGGGCTCGTTCACTGGATACTTTAAGGGAACAGAGCCGCGGTTATTTGTATCACCTGTTTTCTATTGTGAAAAGTCAAAATGTCTGCTATAAAAAAAGCCTATTAATCAAAAGACACAGCCGACTTTGGCAGAAAACAAAAGTCTCAAGCAGACAAAACAGCAGACTTAAGAATTTATCTCACTCATTTCACAGACAAAAATGCATATATATACCTTCATGTTAAGCTTGCTCAACACTTTGGCCCTGGAGAAGATACCAAAGGGGATCTTGTTGATGCGGTTGTGCTCCATGTTGAGGGAGTAGATGGTGGAGAACTGGGATGGTCCACCAACAGGGTACGACTGGAAGCAGTTCCTTGCCAGCGTTAGACTGGTCAGGTTAACCAAACTTGACAATAGGCCCTGATCAAGCACAACACACATGACAGAAAGCATATGGATTCACTGATAGAATTTAAGGGGGCACAACATGACTTTATTGTTTGTTAATTTGTGTTTGCATTTTAAAGAGCATTGCAGGAAATAGGTAATGGAAGCATAATAGAAATGAAGACTGCAAGTGATAATTCATTATTTTTCATTATGTAGCAACTCTATTTGAAAACAGAATATTTATGGTTCAACTTACCTCTGGCAACACCGAAATGTTGTTGTTTTCAAGGTTTAGCTCCTCCAGTTCTCGACATTTGGCTAATGATCTGGGGATGGCTGACAATCTATTGTATCGCAGACCTAGGCGATTTATGCTTGCCAGGTTGCCTACAATGAAAAAAGTGAAAGTTATAATGACTTTTTCTTTTAACCATTGTTTTGCATATCAAATCTAGCTGAAGTTGCACACAATACTTTTTCTATTGAATCCTAAAATAGACTTGATTTACCTATAGTCTCTGGGAGGTCCAAGAGCTCATTGTGCTGCAAGTCGAGGTTGGTTATCTGTGTGCAATTCCCAATCTCCTTCGGTAGGTGTTCCAACTGGTTATGGGCAACATCCAGAGTTATGAGGTTGCATAGCTCCCCTGCAGAAAAATAAATTACACACCAAATTAAGACATTAATTATCATGATGTAGCATTTCTAGTAATTAAATCCATATCCCTGTTTAAATTAAATACTTGACAAATGAAATATACTGACAGTTTTTCTTATTTTATAAACATCTTTAGGGAAAAACAAACATAGAAGTTATTGAGAAAAAATGAATAAAATATTTTTGTAAAAGCTTTTGTTTTGCTCACCTATCTCCGCAGGCAGCTGCTTAATCTTGTTCTCACGTATGCTGAGCATGGTGAGCTTAGATAGGTTTCGGATGTCCTTCTCCACTGTTGTGATGCGGTTGAAGCGCAGGTACAGCGTGGTCAGTGATGTCAGCCTGTAGACAACAGCCGGTATCTCTCTCAGCTTGTTGTGCCGGAGGTCGAGCATTCGAAGCTTCTTAAGGGAGTCCAGGGAGTCAGGCAAACTGGTCAGGGAGTTCTCGCTCAGGGCCAAAGTGACCAGGCCTGATAGGCAGCCCACCTCCGCCGGCAGGCTCTGCAGCTTGTTGCTGTATAAGTAGAGTTCAGCCAGCTGCGTCAACTCCTTAATGGAGGTGGGCAGCATGTGAATGGACCGTTTAGATAGGTCCAGTCTCATCGAGTTTTCCTCCCGGCACTTGTTGAGCTCCTTGATCACCTCGGCATTGCTGGACTTCTTGCGCGTACCTGGTGCCGGGTTTGGCCGCTTTATCGTATTGTCAACAGAGAAGGCAACACCCGGTGTTGAGCTGCTGGTGTCCTTCTTTCCTTCTTTGGCATCTTTCCCTTTGGTCTTCGTTTCTTTGCCACCATCTTTGACTAAGCCGGCGAGAGCCTTGGCCTCCTTTTCCCTTTCTTTCCCCGCTGGACCACCTTTGGGGTCCTTTTCTTTCGAATCTTTTTCTTTGCCTAAAGTACTACTCATGTCGACGTTATCGGGCCTCCTGCAGAGTTGCTCATGGGAGTCTCTCTTGTCAGGTTACTTATTCAGGAAAAAAGAGACACAGACAGCCAAGGAGGCTTTTGAAGAAAACATCCCTGTAAAGGCCCACACGTTTATGATTATCCTTGAAATAAAGGCCTTGTGATCCAAACGTTTTTTTGGATACTTTTGATACTTTGTTCCTTAAAATGCCATGGGAGAAAAAATCCTTTGAAGTAGCTGGACTGTGGCACCCATGGGCCACATGCTTAAGTGTTTGAACTGCATACAATCCCAGGACCTTCAGTTACAAGTTTTTTCAGGCTGGAAAGGTCATCAAGGTTTTTTTTAATCCCTCGAAGATTTGCTGTTGAGGAAAAGAAAAATACATTTTGTTCACATTTACACATTTTCATTTCACACTCTATAACACACTTTATAAGCATTTTCAATTTCAACAGTGAAGTGAAAAGCTTGAAAATATCTGGACCTGTATCGGGTCTAGGGCTGCAACAACTATTATTCTAATAATTGATTAGTCGGTCGATTATTTTTTAGATTCATCGATGAATCGGTTAAAAAAAAAAAACATTTTTAATTTCCACCTTTTTATTCCAAAATAGAAAATTTGGACTGACAGTGCAAATAAGTGCACAAAATAGGTTGCTGCTCGAATGTTCTGTAGCAATTATATTAAATAATAAGAAAAAAACTAAACGTTGTCAAATAGCTTCAGTAAAAAAACAAATGTAAACAAAAATATAAACAAATGTTTGCTCCTGTGTTTCCCCTTAATTACAGTCTGTGGCGGCCAGCCGTAATCTAATCTACCGCACAATAGTCTAATTTTCCGCACCAACGTTACATTTTCACAAGTTACTGGAAGTATTTTTTAACTATTCATTAAATTATTACTATTATTCAAGTTATTTGTGTTGCCGTTGCCTCAGCAGTCAGTAGAGGCCCCGCCCACCTCTCCTCCTCCTCCGAGACATGCGACCTCACATCAACAATAAGCTTTAAGCGATTTCCATTAGCGCCGACCGTTCACTCACGTGCAGTCAGCTTCTGTAGTAGGCTATATTATTTTCGTTTCTAATAAAATTGTTTCGATTAAAGTTGCGATCTATCAATCTTTCAGTCTATGGTTGCGATTCACTGCGACGTGTACATTTTTACACCTCACTTCTCCGCTTCAAAACAATGCAAGCATGATAGAGAAACGTACTTATCTGTCTATATTAGTCCCGCCCCAACATGATCTCTACGTGTGCCGTGTGCGCCGAACTAAATGCGCGCAACCTGTACAGGCCGGTAAGACAAAGCTTGCCAATGCTTTTAATATTTATTACATTTATGGTTTTGTTGTTGCAGCCGTAATCTGGTCCTAGCATTTGTAATTCTTTCAATAATTTCAGATACTTAACATAAATATTTTCTTAAAGCTTGTGCCTTTTGTCTTCTGCCAATTTCTGAATTTAAGAAATAGACTGATCTGTTCCAAAAGGAACACAAGGATCAAAACAAATTTAAACTGCATTTTCTGTCCTCTTGCATTTCAAACATGCTACGCTTCCTAGGGAGTCAAAGGAGTCACTGCTGATCACAGTTTATAGTAAACAGGGTCTTTAGTGGGGAACACAGATAAAAATATGCTTCTGCTGTTAGACAGTAGGGATGGCACTGGGAAGATAATGTGAATACATTATCTAAATTGTAATAGATTTCCTCAAGTAAACACTGATAATAAAAAAAATATGAACTCCTATATATTCCAAAATAACTATTTTTAATTTAATCTCCAGTAACAGTCATACACTCCCCAACTAGGCAATGTTTTTCATTCTAAAAGCACCAACTTTAACAATGTGAATTTTTTAAGTGACAATGATGTGATTGGATGCCTTTATAAACAGGTTTACCAGTTAACATTTTTTCTGTAGCAGACATAAGACTTAGTCTTAAGGTTAAAGAAATGTAATTGTTTTGTTAGATGTAATACATATTGTCTTAAAGTGGCTGTACACAGAATTCAGAGCATATCAATTGCACATAAATCTCAATATTGCGGTTGACGAGCTGGCAGCTAGCAGCTAACAGAGGTAACGTGACCTCAACTGCTAGAACATTTTTTTAATTGTCATGTACAGCCCCTATAATGACTCTTTGACATGCAGTGGGATCCTGCACCATTGTCTTTACAAGACTTGATGAACTTGTCATTATCAGAATCGGTCCAAACCTCTCTTGATGAAATCATCTTGAGAAGTGGCAAATGTCAAGTCCAATTCTTTTCTGCCACACTGACAATGTATGGCAGAAAGTGATGTATACAGGGGCACACCATTGGCCATTTCCTCATCTTTGCCTGCTGCATGCAGGTGAACCACATCTCTAAAGAGCTGATATTGAAAACTTTTTCATGAAAGAAAGAAAGTATCTCAAAGAGTACATGCACAAGCGTTCATGCATACTATACAAAACATTAAATTACAAATATATCCGTATAAACTATCATAGAAACTAATTTCAAGTTGGGCTTTCAGTGTGCTAAGTGTGCAATGTGTGCTGCATATGCAGAAAGAATCACACAAATACAATCAAAACAGAGCCCTTGCCGCCTGGAAATATTCTTCCTTACTCATGAGACAAGAGCAACAAACAAACAAACACTTCAACAGGTTTGGTAGGTTGTCAGTACTGTGATGTGCCAGTCTAAGTCAGTCAGTTGAATGTACTGAGCATAACCTAACACCAACTTACTCCTACTAAGCAAACATGGCCCAGCGGGTGTTGACATTACTGTAAGCTGACAGCCCCACCTAAACATGCATTCAGCTATTTAGCCATCCCCTATAAAGCCTGTAACGCAATAATCACATTGAATATTTACATCTCAAAGACATCCAGGCAACACACTCAACTCTTTGGATCTTTACATGACAAACTGAGCCAGAATCTATCTGGCGGCATGTCTCTGTTTAGTCTCTGTTGCTGTCATTCCTCTGTGACTGTGTAAAGCTCTCCTGCACTAACTATTACAAGCTAAGCCATGGCAAAAAAGAGAGGCAGGTTTGGCTCCGGATCAGAGCTAAGTGAAAAGGTTAGGACTGCTGAGAGTAATCTTTAGAAGTGGCCTTCAAAGCATGAAGTCCCCACAAAAACAGGTCATATGACCTTTTGGGTAAAAGAAATGTTGGGTCAATAGCAGCTCCCCTAACATGACAAAATGCTTGACAGTGTGTTCTGTAAATAAAAAAAGGTATTCTCTGCTCTTTCACACCATAGTAAATAAAAAGGTGAACATCAAACACTGACTGTAATAGGCATACCTCTGTACAAAATAATTATAACATAAAATGAGAATAACCAGGCCAACCCATCTGCTGGGGCCATCTAAACCAAACTGTGCAAGCTACTTCCTTTTATGGTTGTACTCTCTATGTCCCGCCCCTGCTACATCATCACACAGTTATAACAATCTGCATGTCAACATTAGAGATTTGTGCATGTATAGATTTATCTCTGTGTGTAAAGACGTAATGTTTTCTACTTAATCCTAATAAATGACCAAGGGAGACCAGAAGAAAAGTTAAACATCCAATTGAGCAAGTCCATTTGTTGTTGGGAAAGAAATCAAGCGTAGTAGCACATGCTTAAACTCTTGGTACTTGTTTAGCCAGGTCGTGAAAACAAAATATTAACCAAATCAAAACAGACAGTCTTCAGTTGTATCTTTCAAATACACAATGAGGTTTCTGGAAAACAGATATTCATAATAATAGATGTATTAGAAAACCAGGGATTCATGATGTTCACTTATACTTCCATCAGTGGCAAGTTTAAGGCACACCTACATGTTGTGCATAAATGTAATGACTGTGTAACTTAACAGTCTAAGCAGAAGGGAGGAAATATGTAAAGATGTAAACAACCACAAGACAAGACAAGACAATTACATTTTATAGCAGAAAGCTGCACTATTGATGGATGCTCTTACTTCATCCATACAGCCTTTCGGTTGGACTTCACAATTGACTAGTATCCTGGCAAGTGATGGAAATCCTTTTAAAGGTGTTCTTGTGAAACACGTTGGCCAAAATAATTGGATAATGTCAACTCAAAAGGCAAGTGTTAGGACAAAACTTGCATTCCTTTAATGGGTTCTGGTAAATTAATCCTACAACTCATTAACAGCTTAAGTAAAAACCTAATGCATGTCCATCAACACTAACACAATACCACCATAAAGTGCTAATACACATTTGGACGTCATGGCACTTGCAACCCACATAGAGACAAATCAAGTTTCCATTAAGCATATCTTGGGCCCATCTAACAAAGCGAGTGCATTTAGACCTGAGCATAACTGTGTACTATTCTCGGGCTTGTGTTTGTCCATCACAATGCCTTTTGATTGAATAAGAAATCAACTAATATTAGCCTATCAGAGAATAAAATCGTGTAATATGATTGAAAACCTAAGTATTGTGCCACTGCCTGACTACCGAAATTCAAAGATTTACAAAACAAGAATAACCCGGCCTGTCAGTGGAATATTGAGGGAAAATAGCAAACCAGAGGTGAGGTGGCAGCTATCGGCTACTGCTACTACACAGCACTCCACAAGACGCAGCTAGCTAGATGGCTACGTGTGCCAATGCCAAATCCTTGGAAACAGATTACCGACAAAACGGTACCAGGTCGGGAAGTCAAGTCGCCTCTCGAGATTAATTAATTTACATAACATGGAGACCGTATAAAAACAAAACAACGGCTGATGTCACTTTTTAATCACTGGCGTGACAATAATATCTTAACGCGAAAAGTAACAATGCTAAACATTACGTTGTGACTGTTACCCTAACATCAACTAGCTAACCAATTCTCGTTAGCGAACACACGTAGGCTGAAAATGTCTAATATTAGCTAAAGCAGTATTGAAAGAGCCTGGGAGAAAATATCTACAATACATATATGTAGTGAATAATCTTTAACAGGAGGAAAAGACACCGACTAAACCTGCTAAAACGACTGACAACAAGGCAGGAAATAAAAGCTAAGCTAAACGTCAACAGCAAACGTCAGTTGCCCCAGACTGCTAACTTGCTAACGTCAGCTAGCGAACAAGTTAGCCCGCCAGCTAACAGTAATTTAGCGAGCGATATTATGATTCAGACGAAGAAGAGTAACGGCCAATGTGAAATAATAAAACAAACGTCTATTGCTGCGCGTATTAGACGATGAAAAGGATGTGGGGGCTTTCGCTGACATGTTTACTCACACCCAGCGGTTAGCTTTAATCCAAGCTGAGCTAACTGTGAGTAGGCCCCAGCAGAGCGGCTGCCGGACGCGGACCGACCCGTCCGCTGTGAGTTCGACCGAGAGGGGAAATCTGTGCTGCAGCCAGCTGAGCGCAACCGGGCAGCAGACACCCAAAGAGAGACCAACCGGCGTAGGCAGTGGATATCCCAGCAGAGCAGCCACTTAATGCACACAATGTGCGGACTAACTGTAACACAGCACACAAGACCCGTTCCCGTATTGAATATTAGCCGAGGAAAAAAAGAAAACACTCTTGAAAAACAGCGGCCATTCCGAAGCTGAACAAAAGAGTGCGTTCGTACTCACCACCGCAAAATGACACTTCAACGTTTCACACGCCTCAACAAGAGACTGGCGAGTGTATTACATCTGGAGCGATGCGTAACCGTGCTGTGGGAGCAAAACGTCCACTGTTAATGTGATAATATAACTGTTTTACCTTCAGAGGTGTGACTCCGCCATCCTTGCTGCTTCCTCCTCTTTTCCTACACTGCTGCTCTGCTCCCCTCCCTCCCCTGCCACCAAACTGCGTCATTCGCACGCCTAACCAATGTTATCACGAGACTTTGAAATACAATCAAATATGCCTGGATAAACATTGGCTTCATTTACATATAGCCTATATATTGTACATAAAGAAAATATATTTTTTGTTTCAATTCTGCACAAAAACAAATAGAATAATAAGGATACCCTATAAGTAAAGATCATAGTATCTTTTTTATTTACAGAACACCAGAAGAACACCTACAGAAACCTCAGACAAGGCATATAATGAATGTCATTTTCTCAACAAAATTGTTAAAAATGTAATTACCTTACGAAAGATGCTTACATCTAGCCATTTATCAAATCTTAATATATGAATATGCATTTTTTAAGTCGAACTGCTGGATGCAAAATGTCTAAATTTTTCTTTGAAAAAAGTCAATTCACATTGCATGTGTCCAGGAAGTTTCAAGTTATCTCATCATGTAGGTAAATTCAATATTTGTATTTATTCCCAGTGTGCAGGATTTAAAGGCAGTCCACGCCAAGATAGATAACCATGGATAATTATATATTTTAAAAACCATTCTCAAGTAACTTTTGGAGCTCATTTTAAGGTAACGAAACCAAAAACATTATTAGTTTCAGGTGATTATTCACTAATGAAAACAAAATTATGAATATTGTATTAGATTTTTGCCAGTAGATCCCCCTAAATCCTAGACACTGGTCCTTTAAGATGAACACAGATAAACTCTCCTCCTTCAGTAGATGTATAAACAGGCTTTCCAGTATCAACCTCTTCACAGAAATCATTCTGCACAGTGAAGTTCAGTCTGAATTATTTGCAAAACATTTCTGAGTGGAGGTTGACTTTAAGTGAAAGTGCATTGCTATTGGCAGCAAGTACTCACATCAGCAGAAATGTCCTTTTCAGGTGTTTATATTATTATGTAGTTCATTATTTGATTGGTATTGTTGATGCACAATTCTAAACACTTATTACTAGAGATCGGCGATACTAATATCAAATATCTGTACAATACTGACATAAATAGCTGGATTGGGTGTCGATGGTAATGGCGTCAATCTATTCAATAAAATTCTTGATGATTTATTGGCCTATTTTTTTTTACTATAAGTTACAATTAATTAAATGTAAATATTTTTGTATTTATTTGTTTCATTCTGTTTTACAAAGTTAAGAAACCAATGACAAGCCTGATGTTCCCCTACACATAAAAGAAAGATCCCAGTCACTTCCACACAATGAGGCACACAGCTTATTAATTAGAGATTGGTAATGGACCTGAAAAGAAAGTTGGGACATTGTCTGCAACATAAATAACACAGAATGCAATAATTTGCAAACCTTTTTAAAAATATGTTTTAAACATATATATAATATTTTATAACAAAACTTTGCAAAGACAATAACCTGATATCAAAATTGATAAACATTTGTTTTTTGTGAATAAAGGCTTCACTCTACTCACTTTTTTTTTTAACTTGGTTTGATTTATGTTTCACACAGCATCCCAACTTTATAGGAATCAGGGTTGTACCACTGTAATTTATAGCAATGAATCATATATTATGATATGATGATATGTTTAAAATATTCTGTGATGTAACTAGAAAATGTAGCTGTCAAATAAATGTTTAGGATTCAAAAGGTTGCCTTGACATTTTCCTATAAAATGCAATGGAATAGAAGTATAAATTAGCATAAAATGGAAATAAATTAAATTAAATACACTGTACATATCTAAATACATCCATCCATCCATTTTCTTCAACTTATCAGCAACCGGGCCTGAAACGTGCCAAAGGTTGTCTTTAATCAATTGCCTTTTTTGGGAAGCAGATTTCACAGATTATTTAAATATTTTGTTTATGTTTAATATTGTTTTAGTTGTATGGTTTTATGTTTTCATTAGGTAATTTGTTTAAGTGTAACTTAAACCAATCAGTAACTGTTTATTAATTCTTTATGGGCTGGGAGATATACTACCTTGTTAATTGTAAGTACCTTCATTATTCCCAGTGTTAATTTGTAAAAGAAAGAAATGTTTATACCTCAAAACATATTCCTACAATAATTATGCAAAACCTTTATACAAACGACCTAACGGTGGGTATTTGAAGGACGAGAAATTACATAAGTGAACATATATGAATACAATAAATGCAGAATTAAATATATAAACAAGTAAATGTAGAAATTGACAACAAATAAATACAAACATTTATATATAAATAAATGCATGTGGAAATGTAAAAATAAATACGGATATAACAAACTAAATACATGAAAAATGTAGACACATGTGTTTAGTTTTTATGAATAAACATTGTAAATGCAGAAATACCAAATAGATCAAAATAACTGTAAAGATATAGAACCTAATTTTTCTTTTATGTATATATTATTTCTAAATGTATAAATTTATATGTCAATGTATTTATTTATTCATGTATTTCTACTTGTGTTTTTTCGTCCTTCGTGTGGATAACGGTGTGACTGTAGTTGTTCTGACAATCACCTGTAGGTGTCACTGAAGCTCTGTACTTGAGAAACAAAGCGTAGAAGAAGGTCACGTGATTCCAGCGGAAGCGTTGGCTTGACAACCACTGTAATCTGTTGTTGGTGCTAAAGGTGAGATTATCAACAGTTCAATTAGTTTATTGTTATTTTTTATTCACTGTGTTCACACACGACAATGGAAAGACATTGCAGTGTATTGCCAGCAGTAATAACTATGTCTGATCGTTAGTTTGCAAGCTGCCGCCTGGGCTTCTGCTGTGGGTACGTGCTAAAGCTAGCCAGCGCTATTTTTCAGCTAACGTAAGCTGTTGTGCTATATAATACATAGTCCGATATTTACTAAATCAGCAGCACGACTCACTCAGTGACCTTACTTTTTAAGAGTAATATACTTGGACATGAACATTAAATTCACCGATGTTGACGCGTTTAACACGTGTGGAAATACAATATAAATGTTAACATCTAATATAATGCACCAGCTACATTTCACAAATTCACCATAGCACAGCACTGATATGCTCTTTTTGGTCTCATTCGTGTAAACTGTGTTGTATTGTTAAATTAATCTGACTGTGATTGATATACACTCGCCAGCCACTTTATTAGGTACACCTTTTCAACTGCTCGTTAACGCAAATATCTAAACAGCTAATCACATGGCAGTAACTCAATGCATTTAAACATGTAGACATGGTGAAGACGACCTGCTTATGTATTTCACAAACTGCTGATCTATTGGGATTTTCAAACACAACCATCTCAAGGGTTTACACAGAATGGACCGAAAAAGAGAAACATTCAAGTGAGCCGAAATGCATTGTTGATGTCAGAAGAGAATGGCCAGACTGGTTCAACAGTAACTCAAATAACCTTTCGTTACAACCAAGATCAGCAGAGACCATCTCTGAACCACAACACGTCCAAGCTTGAAGCAGATGAAGACCGCACGGCCACTTTATTAGGTACACACTTCACCTAATAAAGTGGCCGGTGAGTGTATACCAATGATATGTAGCTAAATGATGTCATGCCGATGCAACCACAAATTAAAAATGATCTCCCTATCATCAGTACTGATGGACCTCTATTATTATCACTGTGCATAAATATGCACAAAATGTCTTTCCTGAATGCATTCTCTTTCATTACTACTTTATTGTGATGGAAGCATAAATCATTCACCATTCATTCATTATCACCTAAAAAGTACCCTGCAACATTAGCAGCTATTTTGATTACCCCACGGTGTCAGACTTTAATATTTGCCTTTTCTTCATAAGGATATTAAGCACACAGCCCTATTATGGTTTCATAAACCTGTCAGATAAAACATGTTAAATGTAATATACTAATGTGTTTACCTTTCAGCGAGCACTCAGAGGACACAATGCCAGAAGTCAAGTCAATATTCAGAGAAGTTCTGCCCAAACAAGGTTTGTACCACAGCAGTTAGCTATCTGGACAGCAGTAGTTACAAACAAAAGGCTGTTTGTGGAACTCAATACAACATGTGAACTGTTTAGAAATGTGCAAAAGCTTGCAAAATTAGTCAGTGGGTGCTCTGTGCTGTGTGCTCGCTCTTTACAGTCCCTTTTACAGCTCAACACCATTGACATTGTTGCTGTACAAACAGTTGTATAATTTGAGTCAATAATGCTGAATAAAAATGTAGTTCTGGTGTTAAAAGTGTAATGCTTTCTAATGGGTACAAGCTGTTCAGGGGGAGAGCACCAGATGTGGGAAATGTCCAGATGTTCTATGCAGTGAGAGGGACTGGTAAAAACTGTCAGTAACATTTGAAGAAAAATAAATTGAGGTTACTAGAATGGCACTTTTGACTGCAGATCTGTTTTGGCAGTGATGATCTAACAGTAGCTGCACTTTATTTTGAAGTTTGTAGGTAGAACATTTCTCACTACTAATGTGTGAGAACCTTCTGTGAAAAATAGCAACAATCCAGCCAAATCTCATTATCTTTGCATTTAAGCCAAGATAAGTTTCTGAGATTTGATAATTTATGTTGAGTTGAGTGCTTTTTTTCTGTTTTGGCAACAACCACAGGGCAACTTTCCATGGAAGATGTCCCGACCATGGTTCTGTGTAAGCCAAAGCTGCTCCCACTCAAATCAGTCACCCTAGAGAAACTGGAGAAGATGCAGATGGAGGCTCAAGAGGCCGTCAAGCAGCAGGAACTGGCGATGAAGGAGCAGTTGCAGTAGACGCCTAATGGAGAATTTCAAACAGCAGGACTGGTCAAATTGGTCATCTGAAATTCCTTCAGATGGATGGCACAAACCCAGAGTTTTCACGCACTGGTAGAATAACTATTTGCATGGACAGATTAGTGCAATGTCAAGAAGTTACTGATGTTTGGCTTCATAGTGCAGATAGACTAGGGAGACAGATCAGTTATCTGAGTTTAACCACTCCTCAACTCTTGAAAGTTTCACTGTTCTCTAGTCATTGTCAAAACATCTACTGCATGTCATTACTGAATATTAAAATGTCAGTTAATGGCTTCCTTGTTGAGTGGATGTGGGGCAGAGAAAGTAATATGTCGGAGCAAAGAGGAAAGTTGCAACATGTAGTTATTAATATTGTGTGTTGATATTGTGATGTTCACAAAAAAGTCATGGGTTATTTAAGTGATTTAATGAACAAACAAGGAGCAATACGTGGTACATTTCACACACCAGTATTCCCCAGATATAAAAATAAACACAGCTTTGTGAAGTTACCCAACTGGTCTTTGCTTTTGCACTGTACTCATGTCTTGATACCTTCATTAATGACATCTTTGTGAAAAGGGTAAAAATAAAAAAAAGAGTCAAGCACAGCATAGAAACAGCAGCTAGTTAGGGAGCCGGTATTGCATTTAACTAACATGCTCCCCTTTCTTTATTTTTTTTAATACAACTTAATAAAGCTTTTGACACAAACCAGTCATCTCTGTACAAACACTGCTTTCTACAAAAACACAAAAGGAGTGGCAGTGAAATCAAGAAAAAACTGTACAAAACAACATGGAATGACTGACACTGCGAGGTGTGGCACTTTAAGGGTTAGCTTATGTAAATGTTTATATTGAAACACCTTGGAGAAAGTGATATACTTCAGTTTCAATCAAAAGTGCAGTTGTATTATTTTTTTAAGCACACCTCAATTTCAGAAATGTACATTCTTTTGACTGTTAGAAGGGAAAAAATTGTACCCAACTATTTTGAAAAATATGTACTTAAAAAAGTAGCTTTATCTTCTTTTCAGGAAATCTGGCACATAAAAATGGCTCCTTAGTAACTTTCAAGTTTGACAACACCGCCATCTCCCTCGCTGACAAATCTCTTCCGGCCTCTGCGACAACAGACACAACATATTAACATTACAAGGAGAATAAGAATAATAAATAGATATTTGAGTGTATGGTGGGTGGGAGTGGGTGTGTGAGAAAACTAGAAGTGTGCACTTACCGACAGGGACAAAGATCTCTGATCTTTACATCAATGATTCCCATACTAAAGCTCCTATCAACAAATTGCTCCAGGATGAAGTATGCCCGAGGGACATCAATGTTGATTTCAGCGATGTCCATATAAACTCTTTCATAGCCCTGTGAAAGCAAAATATAAAACAACAGATGAGTCGGTGCTTGTTATTACACACTGTTATTATGTGCACTGTATAATTCAGCCACTAGGTGGCGCCTCACTCTTCTCATTTGATCCACAGTGATGACGGATGACACAGAGAGTGACTTGAGTAGCTGCAGAACCATTTTCAATGTTTTCTCTCCCTTGGACTCCAACACCATCACAATCGCCTAAGAAAAATGAGAAATATTCACAGCCTTGTATTAGTATTCAAAAAATCTTTGCTGCTATTTACTCGAAGCACTCACTGCAGGACACAGAACATGCAGTTATTTTATCTACATATTTCAGAAGAGACCAATTGAGGAAAACTTCAGAATAAGATACAACCCTGATTCTAAAAAAGTTGGGATGTTGGCTGAAAACTGATCCCTTTTTCTTTTTATTAAATAGAACATTTTACAAAGACAGTATAAATAATGTTCAAACTGGTAGGTTGTTTGATGGAAATATACACTTTTTACATTTTACACAGCATCCCAACTTTTTTGGAATAGGCGTAGGAAGACGATTCAAATGACGATGATGGAGTGCCCTGGTGTCTTTACACACGACAGTGCTAAGGTATGGAATCAATGTGATTGTTCTGTCTCAGTCTGTCATGTTTAGCCTCTGATAAACCTGATGTTCTGCTTCAAACTAAAGCAAAGCTTTTACCTCATAGACAAACTCATGGTGGAAATGTGGCACCTCCAGATCTTTCAGGCACCTCTCAGCCTCCTTGCTGTCTCCAGACAGCACGTACTCCTTCAGCAGCAGGTTCATCTAAGGGACGGACGACAAGAAATCACCATTATTTATCTATGGCATTTTTCTTACCAATACAAAATTAGAGAAAAATTGCATCTTGGACATGAATGTCTGTTCAAGCTTTCAATACAAATAGATGTTTTATTGTATCACAGCCAGCATTCTTTCGTAAATCCCCTTCCAAACCGTGAGCGGGACAGGTACATTGATACGGTTTAAATGTACAGTTATACATAAACAAATAAACAGAGGATACTCCGGTTGCTCATAAGTAGAGGGTGTATTATGGACCCTACCTCTTTGATGAGCTGTGTGACAGGTCTCTGGCCACCACCTGTCCCCCACTGGTTGTCGATGCGCAGACCGTCCATACTCATCTTCAACAGCACCGCTGCCCGGTCAAGTGACGCTCTGGAAAACAACATAACAGGCAAAGTTATCACATCGCAGTGTCATTCACCCCTTCACTCATTACCGCCCCACCTCTCCTACCTGCAAGCAATCAGACATTTTCTCCTCTAATATGCAAAAATGACAGCATTTTGCATGTTTGTTACAACCTGCTTTGTGGATTTGATACAAAGCCTCTTTGCCAAAGGTTTCATGTATTATGTGAGAAACCTTTGTTTATCACATTGTTGCACACTGTTGAGGACTTGACGCCTCTGCGTGATCGATGGAAAACTCACATGATTTGTTTCCTTTACTTGTAATACATTTCTACTATTGCTTACATGCATTAACACACACCTCAAAGAGGATTCAGATTGTCCTGCAACATCACTCTTTATGCTATATTTAATGATATGACTATTATGTGTTCACACACTGTTTATATTATTGACTGAATATCCTTTCACCTTTAAGGATTGATGATACATCTCACAAACTCTGACATAATCTCTTAGAATTTTCATGAACATGGCATCAAACAGGAAACTAAAATCACATCACCAGCAGAGCAAACGTACCTTGTGTATTCACAGTCAACTCTGCCTTTGTAGCCCTCGATGTAGCTCTTAGACAAAATTTGGTCGCTCACAGCACGTGCAATGAATTGGCCCACCAACTGGAAACATGAAAGAGAGAAAAAATGTAAACAAACCACAAACAGTATGTTGAACATTGTGTTGTCCTGTCTACTCATCAGCAGGCAGGTCCCCTGTTTAATATTAGTTAGTGAAAAGCTGACAGATGTATACTGCAGCCAAATGTCAACGGCCTCATGTTCACAAATTACTGACACTCAAAACACCTCGCCTGCAGGCACATTTGAGGAATTAACATTTCTCAGAAAGACACTGGTAAAATAATTTTTTATTCCTGTATGTCAAGTGTGTCTTCTTGTAACAAACAGAATACAGCTTTGCTGCATGGCAATAAGTAAAATTGAATTTCTTCCACTCCTTCAAGCAGTATTTTAGTGTGAAACAAACAATGTTTTTACACATTACTAGGTCACAATTACAAAATTCTTTGAGTCTGAAAAACTGGAGGCCCCACAAAAACACTGACGTGACAGATGACTGGCAGTGGCCTCAGGGGCACGTGTGTGTGTGTGTGTGTGTGTTTGTTTACAGTAGTGTGAGCACATGATTTAGGGAAATGAAAGAGCTGGCTTTGCTCTTCTGGCCTCCAGAAAGCCTGTGCTCATCACTGATCATTGTTCCCGTTCAGACAAGAGGCAGCTCCATCTCATTTGAGCCGCGGCTGTGGCCAGACAGACAGGCACATGAGGAGAAAGAGAGGCGTGTGTGTGTGTGTGTGAGAAACTGAGAAAGAAAGAGTGAACAGGGTGAAGAGAAGGAGGTGGGGGCAGGGCAGGGTGATAATGCTCCTTTAAACCCACAGAGAACTATGAGAGTGGGACACAACAGACTAGTGAGCCCCAGTGAGACAGTGACAGGAGGGGTGTGGGGGTCGGACAACCATAACCCTTTGAGCGTCCTTTGCTGAGCTTGCATTTTGCGAGCGCAGACAGACAATGGACAGAGATCTCATGTCTGTGCAGGCTGAAAAGGAAAGAGCTCAAATACACACACAAGCTCTCTGTCCCACACATAAACACATCAGACCACAGTGTTGTTCCCCTCTGCTGCACCACAGACTGTGGAAAGTCTAACTCGCACCTCAAACAGAAAGCATACTTTCAGCTAACAAGTCTGACGAGTCTTGTGTTTATCATCATGGTACTGACATTCATGAGACGACTTGTGCTCATCAGTTTGTTAAAATGTCCTGGTATTATAGTAGCATTAAGTTTAAATATCTCAAAACATACATGAGAAAATATATATGAGGTGGATTTTTACTGTAGCTCTCAGGGCCTGCTTTATTGTTTGCAGTAAATATGAAAATTTGTCAACCATAGCAACACTAACCCATATCCCCGGACAGTTCTTTCAGTATTACATATGCATTTCATATCTGCAATGTTCATTTACACCCCCAGTTTGACCGCAGGGTCACGTTTGTGTTTATTCATGTCACTTGCTTAAGAAACACCAGCGTAAACAACACCACAATTTCTTTAATACTAATTTTCTTCCTTATTGTTCCTTTGCACTGACTTTGTCATTCAAGGTATTTTACTTTTCACACACTTATCTCCAGACCCTCAGGAGACTCACCTGTGGGGCCCCGGGTGTATCCAGCACCAGATCGGGCAGTTCTTGGAGCAGTTTGTCGAAGGAAGTTTCCATGTCGCTGCGGGACAGCACCGGCCCACACAGGTCAGCCAGCAGCCTGGAGGTGAGCTCCCGTTGGCTGGCTTTGGCCTCCAGGGCCAGCGACACAGCCAGCGAAGGCACCTCGCTCCGCATTGGTCCCAGATTCAGTTCTGCAAGCAGCTCCTGGATGTAGAGAGAGATTTACTTAGCATAGGCATCTTAAGAGGACTTCAGATGTAGCGACCTGCTTCTGTACATGTTTACTGACAGATTATTTCCTGTGCACTCACCGCTACTTCATTTGTGTCTCCATGTTCAAAGTACTCTTGCACTATGGGGGTGACTGTCTTCTCAAAGCTCCCCTCATCCAGCGGGGGAACCACAGTCTCATACACACAGTTTTCCTGTCGAAACACAATCACAATCCATAAAAATAACAAAGTCTCAACAAAAAACAACACATGACAATATATTTTTTTGTACTGCAGGGATTTGCAGTAGACTGTATCAGATTTTACATAACAAAAAAAGCTCAATATCTGCTACACATTAAGTACCTGAGCTTCATCATAGTTGGGGTCTTTCTGATCGACTTGCTCCAGTTCATAAACTTCACCAGATCTGCCCCAAACACCTTTTCCTCCAGCCCCACCTGCAGACAAAGTGACAATGTGAGACTTGAGATCTAACAACATCCTGCTTGCTCATTAAGATAATATGGTTAAAAAAAAGCAAGGCCATATGCAGTGTGGATTCAGTAGCACACATATCAGGGTGACCTGAAACATGAGTTATATTAGTACAGTAATAGTTTTCAATTTGCGGTTACTATGGAAGTTAAGTTCTGGCTTCTGGGAGCATCAGGGTCTCTGAACATGACGTCCCTGAAATCTAACACCTGAAAAACACACTGACAGCCTTTTCAAAGCAGACACAACAAGGAGCCTTGGTGGTGAGGGTTACAGAACATGATGTCATGTCTCAAAACATTGAAGCAGAAAAGCGATGCTGATTTGTAGCAAGGAAACATCTTGAATCTCAAGTGTTTTTATAACATGTGTCAGTTTCAATCTTATTAGCAACTGAGGGTGAAACACCCACTGAATGGTGCTGGTTCCAGACAAATCCCTTTCAGAATCCGCTCATTAAAAGCTTGACCACCCCCATGCTGTGAGAGGGTCAGTACCCCTTGGACATACCCCCAAACTGGGTAGTTTGTTGTCCTGACATCCAAAACATCACTGGAGACATCCAGATTGGTTTGACCCCTTAGTGTCAGGCCTTTCTGGTCTTTTCTGCTATCACAGCTGCACTTCTTGAGTGTAGGTGTAGTTCTAATGTCATACGTTTAACCAGTAGGCCTCCAACTTTACACTGAGTGTGAAGGACGTTGGTCAGTGTGTCAGAACCACACAACATGTTTTAATCAATGCCACTACATATCCTGTATAATCTTCACCCAAAAACCCCACAACAGCTAACTGTCAGACTTCCATATCTCACACAAAACATCTCTTGAGTCTTGACTACAATTTTTTAAATAAAAAATAACTTCAAGTGTTTTCTCAGTGGTCAAAAAAGTACAGTTGAATATTACACGGATCATTATCAGTATGTGTTATCTGTACTAATACCCATGCAAAAAATGTTTAACCCAAGGGCCAAACATGCTGTGATACAATCCCTCTCTTTGAGTAGATGACACTTTTCCATGTGTTACACAAACAAACATCTGCTGGGTCAGCAGGTCAGTACTAACAGATTGAAGGCAGTTTAAGGAGCCGAACACCAAGCAGCTTGTGTGACATGCTTTAAAACCTCCGTTAGTCCCACCCAGTATGTGGCATATGACATGCCACTATTTTTAGCACAGAACATAGGTTTTGCAAAACCTTTCCACTTCAGCATTTAAACATGGTAGATGCTAATTTGCCCTCTCCAGAGATCCTGTGCTTCCCCTGCATCTGTGTTTCAAAACTGCAATGCATGAACTTTTATTGCAGAAGAGTTTAGAGCTCAAATAACAGGGCTCCACTGGCGTGACACTTGGGTTATGCAACCAGGAAAGACAGCCAGACAATGTGCCAAGAGAAACTACACTTGCTCCAGTTCCACTGCCCATGGGAAGAGCAAAGTGACTGAATGTCACTGCAGTCTAATGGGACATATGAGTAGGCACTGCATACTTACATCATTGAATGAGAACTTGCAGTGAGTGGCAGGAAAAAATTGACACTTGCTAAATTCTCATGTACTCAAACATTTGTGGTGTGTCAGTGTTACTTTTAAAATACATTTGAGGGCAGGGAGAAGGAGAAGGCAGGTCAAAGGAGCTATCTGTGGCTTGATTTGTATTAGATAAAGAAAGTATGCCATATGCAGCATCAGCTCAATACATTATGCTGTTATTATTACCCACAATAATAGATATTTATCTATAGCTATCACTGTGCATTTCAGCAACACATATATAGATCTCATGCAAGGAGCAAAGAAATGCTACAATAACCTAATTTAAGTAACTTTACAGTCAAATGCCATTCAAATAATGGCCAGTTCAAAAGGTGAAATATTCATGTCACATCCAGTGCATCGACAAATTATCACCAACAAAACCATGTTCCGGTAGACTTTACACAAAAGTTGTTAGGATTTGTTTTCGAACCTTCAATGGAAATTTACAGAAAGCTTTGTTGAGCAAATGGTAAGAAAAGAATAAGATGCTTTTAAATGTGTGTGACCCCTGAAAATCACCTCGCCATTTGTGCACATGCTAATTGGTTTATGGCGCCTAGATTGAGGGCCACCAGGTGATGACAAGTAGGTCACACAGTGATGAAAGCCTCTGCTTTGTAGCACTGGGCGCTGAAACACTAGAGGCTCTTTGATTTACTTTTACCTCCCTGCGGTAATGACTGGCAAAAGGCACTACTTTGAAATTAGAACAAATGAGATGTTTGATGTCCTTGGCATCACAAATGTTACATTAACTTAAAATTGTCACACTGTCCTGTTAAAAATATTAAACTGACTTTATTATCATTGTTAAATCTTCTTACCTTTCTTTGGCAGACCTCTGCCCTTGCCCAGTCTAGACTTTCTGTCCAGCAGCTTGCTCTTTGGGCTGGTGGGTGCCACCGAGGTTCCCCTGATCACGTCCCCGTTGTCGCTGAGAGAGTCCCCCCTGCCGGAGTCCCTGGAGGAGTTCTTTCTCAGCCTCCGCTTGGCCTTCGCCTTGAGACGTGCTTCATGGATGCTGTTGCTTGACGAGGACAGCCAGTTTCCATTTATCTCATTTTTTATGTTTTTGTTGACAACTGATCCAGCATTGTCTTCCTCTCCAGATACAAAGGAGTCACTCAGGTCCTCGGCCTCTGTTGGATTTTAAGGGGAAAAGAAGGGTTATACTTTATGTTATCAGAATTTGAGTAAGTAGCTTTCAGGTGCACAGCAGAAAAGGGACAATAGAGCTGATAAATGAATGTTTTTATTGTAACTTGTGTATTTCTGCAGGGGTCATGTGCAGACAATACAGACATTATCCAACAGTGAATTTCTATCTGCAGTCAGTCACAAAATGCTGAATGAGCAGCAGAATGACAACAATGCCAAATTCAACATCACAGCACCTGCAGGCAGTGCAAGAAAATAAGCAATCAACCACTTCCGCATGAAAAAGCCCCAGTGCCCCACATCAGACACAGCAGATGAAGCATTTAAATCGTCCCACTTACCAACGGGGTTTGCGTTCAGCCAGGCCTCGCAGTCAGTTGCCATGTTTTACAAATGAAAATAGGCTTTGCGGCGTGCAAAAAAAATAATTTCAAATTCCACCTGCAATGGTGAAGAGGAAACAGACATTTAATATGCAGACAAGAGTTAATAACATGCCCAGACATGCTGCAACGCAACAGCCTCCCCTCCCCCTTATTCATTCAAAGTCACATTGTTGATAAACAATGGCTAGCGTTACGTTAGCATAAATGTTCACTGACAAAATAAAGAGCTGCGTCAAAAAAACAACAACTCTAGAATATCTAATTGCACATACGAAACAAATAGTAACGTTACACACACACACTATCTAACGTCACATACAATTAACAGTTCATAAGCTGTTTTTATATATCGCTGACTCGCCGTTTATCTGTTGTCAAGCTCAGACGTCAATAGAAGATAATATCTAACTGTCCGCTAGCTTGTTGTGCACCTTTTAGCTGCGGTAAAAATCGTTAAATCCCTGACAACAATGACATATATTGCGTGCAATTCTATCTTTCTTGCTTCGTCGATAAATAACTCGCAATAAATAAAACCACTTACCGTCTGTTGCGTCCAAGCTTCAAACTCTAACACGACTGCTGTTGTTTTTGTTACATCTACCCAGCAACGGAGGCACGTAGTTCTGTGTTTTCCCGATCTGATTGGCCAGAGGTGTGTGGGATTTTAAAACAACGAACCAATCAAAATGCAACACGGGATTTCTTCTCGCATGTTCTGTGTGGTTTGTGTGGTTTATAAAGTTCTGCCCCCTATCGGTGGAGCCGAGAACAGCTTTGGCTATTTCGGGACATTATTGTAATTATTAACAGCTAGAGAAATGGGTTTAATGCATAGACTGTAAAAATAAGGTTTAATGATATTTTTTTGATTGACTCTGTCTCAGTGATCAAGTATAGAGGACATAAACTGCCTAAATGAAAGAAAGAATAAATTACTTGATAAAGGAATTATTTATCCATTAAATGTACCAAAAATATCCCAAATAAATGCATGTATGGATTGATTGTTAAAATGTTACATAAATGAATGCTTCTTTAACTTTTACCTTAAATTCCTTTCACATAATTTTCTCTTTTATTTATTTTTGTTACATTTTATATGTATTTTGTTTCATGCTAAATGTATTTGAAATGCATTTTTGAACGAGTATTTAAAATGTATTTATTCATCTTAAAATATATTTTAATTATTTATTTATTATTTTCCTTGTGCAATTCCCCCCTATTTCTTTTTCACTACTTATTTATTGATGTATTATTTTCTTATGCACTTTTTGACATTAGTGTGCTATGGAGTCAACATTTTGCCTATTTGTTGATTTACATAAGAGTAAATAAGAAATGTAAAAGTTAAAAACGTGGAGGACAGACAGTACCAAAATTGGAAAACAAATATATATAAATGACTTCATAAATAAAGTTTAAAATAAAAAAAAGATTGAATTTGCTTATTTATGTATTTTTGTATGAATCCTCGTGATTTTTCCTATTTCTTTCACCTCATTTATTTATTATTTTAATTATTATTATCTATTTACTTTTTGTATTTATTTTAAATGTATCTTCAGTTTCAAAAATGTATTTATTTAATTTATTCGCCTTGTTCCTGAACAACTCACTTAATAGTACAGTAATACGTTATGTGAACCTTCTGTGTAGGATAGATATTATATTTCCAAAAATACAGGAATATCTATAGTTTCAGAGTTTTACACATCTATTAAGCTGTACATATTTAATTTGGCACACAGACTCGTTTTTTGCCTCAACACTTGGGGGAGCTCTTTCACAACACACCCACTCAGTTCCTTCCATAAGTTGGTAATGAAAATGGAAGGATGAATCGTGTTGGACCCGTCTGTGTCATGACGCACCAAAGTTTAAAATGTTTATTCACATTTTTTTGCATCAAAAATCATATGAAAAGTTTGTCAAAGAAAACAACACTATCGATGTCACAGGATCAGTATTCACAGTATACAAAAACAGAGTCTGGCTTGATAATCCATCTGAACATGTCACTGTAATGTGAAATATTGCATGTTTAACCCTGATAAATTAAACACATGGTCCAGTTTAAGTTCTTCAATATTTAAGTCATTACATATGTCAGCAAATATGAGAGGGATTGTTTTATGAATTCAATCCAATGTAAAACTTCAAGGAAATAAATATCTTGCATAGTTGCATCATTATCAATCCAAATGATTTACATTTTTTACCTGACAGATATTTTTGTGCACGAACTGGCACAAGTTGAAAGAAAAACTGCAAGAGCTTTTACAGCCCCACATATAAATAAATATGTAATGTTGTGTACTAAGCTATGCATTTAAATCTATTAAACAAATACAACAAACCTGAGAATCAGTTTTTCAACTGAGTTAAAACATTCCATGGCACATATTTCAAGTCATTTTGCAGCTGTAACAGTGTTGCTAAAATTGCTTTAAACTTTGAAAAAAAAGGACAAACATAAGCCCATACTATAAGAATCTGTGGCTTTTTAGTAATTAGACATTATTGCTAATAATTTCTTCCAAATAACTTCCATCCCCCCAAAAAAACAAAACACACACAATCCAATTAAATAATCTGTAAGAAAATTGATCAACCAGAAAAAAAAGGAAATTAAATATTGTCGCCTCACTATACATTACACCTCAGGTATGTACACAATTGAGAGCATCTGATTGGGATTGTCAGAGACATCCATACATTCTTCCTCCCAAAATATCAAAACCAGTGCAATTGTCCACATACTTTATCTTCCATGAGTCACATTATCCATGCTGCAGTTATCCACAGCCTGACACCAACAACACACATACACGGATCCTTCCTTTGCTGTTTGCTGAACACTACGTGAGAGGTGAAGTCACTGTGCAGCGGACGGTTCAGCAAGCACACTCGACAGACTCTCCTCTGCCAGCTTGGACAGGTACTTCTGCGGACGATTGGAAGCAAAGAAAAAGCAAAAATGTATATATCATCATAAATCAATATGGAAAACTCAGGGAAAGAAAGCAGCACATTTCAGCATTGAATTAAAACAAGCAGCTGGTCAATCTTTTCCACCATTAGCACATTTTAATTCATATTTTTTAGAAAGTGTTTTTTGTTGAGCGTTTTCTTTCAGCACTGCCATTTATTTTATCACTATTGTTTTAATGTTAAGTCTGGTTAAATCCATTTTTTTTTAGTTTCCTTTTTTTAGTTTTTGAATTTGGCTTTGTGGAGCTCTTTGGGCTCAATGTTTACATGAAAGCTGTTATATAAATAAAGTAAAAATGATTTTTTTTAGAAGGATTTGGACAAATAATGACGACACAATATAATCTGTGAAAAGGAAGATATTAGTAATATGAATGTTACATCAGCAATTACAGTTTGACAGTAACAGCTTCAGTCCAAGAAGGATCAGCAGTGGAGTCTGGCTCAGTTTATGGGTTGTTTTTACCTTCTTCCTCTGAAAAAAATGTAGTGGATGCTGCATTGGGTTTTAAGAATATAATCTGAATTGTTAATAATGTAATAATGTAAACAATAATATATAAATATCTGTAAATCTGCATGTCTCTTTGTTAACTTGTGTTTTAAGTAGATGAGTGAATCAAGTCAAACAGAACTTTAAAAATGAAGGTAAAAAATGATAAATGATTGATCTAAAACTATTTAAGACCAGAACACAAACACAGCGAGCTTTGACAGACAGCGCAACTGTTTAAAAGTGTTTTTTTTCTGCTCTTGGAATGTAATCCATCAAACGTTTGAATGGCTGCTCCTCCGGCTCGCCTCAGCTGTGCTGCCGGGGACGAGAGAAATGCAAGATGGCTCGGTGCTGAGTGGCCAATAATCAGAAACCTAATACATTGGCAAGTTTACATGCAATGTGTACGTTTGTTCCTGTGTGTGTGTGTGTGTGTGTGTGTGCTCGTTTCTGTGCCCGCTGCATTTGTGTATTTTATTTTTTAATTAATTGTTTTAATTAGCAGACGAACATAAGTTATGTCCTACAAAGGTGCAAGGGGATTTAATTCAAAGTCACATAAATCTTTTAATTTGTCAAACTCTTTTCCATTAGGATTCCAAAATCTCCAAATAAGAGGACATAAGAAGAAAGGCATAGAAATGCAAATAACATGCATGTGCTTTGTGTACAGTATGTGAAGCGATTACTCACCAACCGAGCAACAGGTGGTGTAATGTTGTGAATTTTGCTACCAGACCACACTGACTGTGGACCACACCAGCTGGGTGCTCAGCACAGGGCAGCATACAGATTTACATTTTTGATATTATGTTTGGTATTATAGAAGGAATGACAGCAGATGTACACACACACATTTACTGTCAGATGCACGGCTACCTCAGCGAGGGTTAGCATGCTCACATAATCCAGGGACGACAGAATGAATAACTGTGGAATTGATCAATTAACTCCATCATCACCTGAGGAAGCGTTGTGCGAGCGTGCAGTGTGTACCTGTAGGTTCCTGTAGTGTACGGTGCTGCGGCAGTGAGTGCTCTTTGCCGTCTCCTCACTGTTATAGAAAAGTCCGCAGAGTTTACAGTAGAAGCCGGTCCTCGGCACAATGAACTCCACTCCTATTAAACAGCAAACACAACTATTAGATTTCACACTGTGAAAAAAACAACCCCTGGCAGATGGAGGTCCTCACAAAGACCATTATAACGACGCAATTAATTGTGACTAGTCTGAATTTATCATAGTGTCATTCTGACTAGTCAAAACTCTAATTTAAGATATCTGTAATTACTTTTAACAGAGCAGAAATAAAGGTCATCCGATATATCCAATTTGAGAAATATGTAACACCAATTAATTTCACGATATCTGTTACTTAATAATACATCTCAAATATTAAATTATGACAATACTAACCACAGATTTTTCACTTAGGGTATCTTAAAAGGACATTGTTGATCTTTTGAAATGCAGGAAATTAAAAAGATCTTGACTTGAATTACGACGAGACAGAAAAAAAAATGCATATATTCGAAACAATAAAGTAAAACATATCCTGCTTCTTTCTTTCTTTCTTTCTTTCTTTCTTTTTCGTGTCATTCTCATATATAGCAAATACTCTCTGCTTTAAATCAACAACATAACATTTCTTTAAATTAAAGGTATTAGAATGGAAAAAGGGACAATATGTATGTTGTGTTTTATGTCTTATATAAGAATATAAGAGAATTGCACTCACATGGGAACTAAATGCTGAAATGTATTGTATCTTTAAAAATAATTGGAGATTAAATGTCCAGGATTCTCCCGTTCATGGAAAAACCTTTGAAGTCATGAAATTTCAAAATCTCATTTTCCAGGTCAGAAGAAGTCCTAGAATTGATAAAAAGTCTTGGAATTTTTTTTTAAAATTAATTTAGCTGTTCAATTATCTTCTGTAAATAATCCACCATGTAATGTAACTTAACAGCAAATTTCTTTTCAGTAGCTGTGAAAATAAAGTATCTCTAATATGCATCGATGGGTGACAAAGTATCGTAAGTGAGTTTGCATATTTATGTATTTGAGGTGAACATGAACATAAGCAGCTATCAGGGATCAAAAAAGTATTTTTAAATTTTCATACAGTAATTAACATTTAGAGTAAATTATACTATACAGCTCTGTTCCTTGAGTCCTTGACAGCCTGAATTTAAGAAGAAAACTGCAAAAGATTCCCTAAAATTCCACAGTTTCCCATTATGGAGAGCGGACACTTTTCTCTTACATAATGGCTAATGTTGATAAAATGAAAACCATTGTTACAAATAACCCCCAAACTATTACACTTTAATGATATATTAGTATGCATGTTATTTAACACATATCTGGCTGTGACCATAAAGAATGAACAAAATGGCAACAACAACCAGACGATTCATCATTGTTAAATTGGTCCCAGCCGTGCTGTCAATGGGCAGTTTGCTCTGGACACACGCACATTCTCGGGGTATCATACATCAAAAATAGCTACACTCGTGTGTCAGTAGGGTGGTGTATTGTTGTTACACAGCACCACTTACGTAAGTCTCCATGCAGCAAGCCCAACACTGGCCATGTGCTCGGCTGTGTCATTCTAGCCCTAATGATAATATAAATACTCATCTCTCAGGGGTGTATTTCACAACCTGCTCCCGGAAATAGGTCAGCAAGTGGCCAAGCAATTCCAGTCAATTAGAGTGCTAATGAAACAGGTTGTCAGTGCACTTATTAGTGGCGTACATGATAACACTTTATCTTTAGGACTAAAACCGCAAGCTCACCGAGTTTGTCTCTGTTACAATGATGAAATATGGACAAGTTCAAGGGCTGGGTGTAATTCAGTCAGAGATATTTGATACAATTTCATTATTTCTACTTTGGAATCTTTTCAACAAAAGCCAATATTTACATACAAAATAAATAAAGCAACTGAGGATCTCAAATTCATTGCCTATCATTCTCAATCGCAGCATAACTCAAAAACCTTCAAGTTAGAATGAGTGATAAGTGATAGTTAAACTTCTTATGCTTACCCAAAGGGATGCTGTGTTCACTGACAGCTTTGTCCTGCTCATGAGATGGCGAGGGAGACTCGAGCTCTGCAAAAGCAACATCTGTTATTAGAATAGCACAGAACTTTACAAATGAAGCTCTTTTTGGGCATGATAGGACAGCACATTGACATTTTTATGACATTAAATGCAGAGTAGTAGGAAATATCTGAATCTTTTCCTTGGGGAAAAAAGTAATACATAGCAGTTTGAAATAATAATTCCTACAGGCAATGTTTTTACTGTAGTCTTAATAATGACCACAGCCTGGAGTGTCAATATTTTGTTCTTATGTGAAAGCTTGTTTACTTTTTAAAATTCAGAATGCATTTTTGGACAAAACGTAAATGCCAATTAAAGGCATAGTGAGCAGGATTTGTCTGTTGCAATTTGTAAACATAACATTCAAAGTTGGCCCCTCCTCCTCGGCTCAACGACATGCCAGTGAATGTAGCGATCTTCAGTTTAGCTAGCTCACAGACACAGTATTTGTTGTTTTGTTTAGAGAAACATTCTCAGTGTGTCTTTAATAATTTGGCAAAATTGTTTATTTCATAATTCTTTTGAAAAATCAACTGGTTGATTAATTGACCAAATGATCCTGTTAAAGAGACATGAACACACCTCCACCTGTCCTTTAGGATGCTTCCTGTAAGTGAAACATTCGACGTACCTTTTTTAAGAATGCCATCCTTGTGTTGAACTGCATTATCGATTGTTTCCGTGATCTGTCCTACTTCCAGGGTTTTGTTGTCCTCTGATATATAAATGTGATTTTCCATTGACTCCTCCGAAGACCCGGTTTTAGTTAGTTTGTCCTCTAAACATGTCTCCTCCAGAGCAGTCTTGAACTCCTCGCTGGGGAAGTCACTAAGGTTAGAGACGGGGGGCTCAGCAGTCACTGGGCTGAGTGTCTGTTCTCCTGGACTGGTTGCAGCCAAAACAGTTGCTGCTTTCTCCTTTACAGACATTTCTACTGGATCTCCAGCATCCTCACAGAACTTTTCCTGGTTAGACTTCACATTCGGTGTCTCCTGCACCTCTACGGAGGAGGGGGTAGGTGGTAATATATGCTGCTCCGCTGCTTGTTCTTCTACAGACTCTTTGGTGCATGACACAAACTCTTCCAACTCAGGAAGATCCGGCTCAATTATGGAATCATCTTCTCCTCCGACTTCATCTACAGTCACCAGTTCCTCCATGTTCTTAGGATACCAACACTCTTCATCTATGTCATCTCCACTTTCCCACTCCTTCACCTTGAAAATGCATTAAGAAAAGAGCAGTTAATACAGCCTGCAGCTTTAAAGAGGGTATTCAAATGTGTACCGATCAAATAAAGGTCTTCATGAGTTTATTTGTCTAATAAAGATCACGATGAATACTTACAGTGTCTCTTTCTTTACTACAGTCAGTGGCCTCTTTTGACAAGTTGCTTCGCTGAGGTGAAACAGATTTTTCTTTTGATTGGCGATCCTAGAAACAGAAATTTGTTAGCAGCGAGAAGGATGTGCCACGTAAAGACGTACATACAACAACAGGTACAACATATACATAGAAGTCACTCACAGTATTTTCAGTAGCACTTTCTTTCTCATGTTTTTCCACAGTGCTGTGCCTCCTGCTTGTCCTTTTGCTCCTGCCCCTGCTTGGTGAACCCTGCCTCTTTTCTTCTCCTGTTCTGCGAAACGGCTCCTCTGTATTCTCAAACTCAGAATGCCTCGACCTGCTGTGGTAGTCCCCACCTTCCCTCCTCTTTGGCTTTGTGTCGTGCCTTTGGTACGGAGGTCGGGGCGGCTTGTCTGACTTGTACATTTGTTCCTTCATGTAGAAGTCGTCCTCCATGTTCCTGTAGGAGTTGAAGGACATGCCTTGAGGACTGCCTCTTGAATGCCAGTCTCTGCTGCCCCTCATGCCTTCACCTCCTCCTCCCCCTCCTCGCTCATCCGAAGATCTCGAGCCGATATGATCCAGGGGTTTCTGGTAAGCCTTTCGGCGGTCAGCTGCCCGTCCATTAGACCGATCTTCGTCCACGCTGCCCCCATTCCTCCATAGATCATCCCTCTCCCTTTCCTCCTCACCCCTTCGTAAGTGTGATGACCAATCCCGAGAGCCGCGGCAGGGGCCCATGCCGTTGCTGCCTCTCTCGGGAGCCCTGCATGGCGCCCCCTGGGGGCTGTGGGCTGAGCTGCATGATGTAAAGCTGGGGCTGTGGGAATGAGGACTCAGAGAGCGGCTGATGGGGCTGCGGGAGCGTGCTCTCTCTGGCATGTAGCTGGAGGAAGATAATGGACAGATTACATGGAGAAATCCTCTAAAGCTGCACTTTGTGTTGTCATTTTTGAGATTAGAAATATCACTCTGACTCAGCTTAAGTAATCATCTGCAACATTCTCCCTGCAGTAAATTTCCATTTTGCTTTTGTAGATTAGTAAGTCAAAGAACTTTAATATAAGCATTTGAGACTGAAAGGAGATTGAAAAAATGCCTTACTGTTCAATTTCTTGCATCTCATCCCTTTCCCGCTGAGAGGTGATATCATGGATGATTGACTGAACGTCTTTGCCGGGTTTCTTTACAGAAAAGAAAATCATGTTGGTTAATTGGTTAACACAGCATATAACCTGCTGTTGAATTTTTCTCCAGGATTACCTTGAGTTGCAGCTCCTTGTACCTCTTAGACATCCGTATGAGAAGTTTCTGACTGTTAATCATAGCTGGAGTGAGTTGGTAGTACTGAACCATGGCCTGAGCTGCTTCTACATACGCCATCTCCAGAAAGGCCTGATGGGCGAACAGAAAAATGGCAGTTAAAAATAATCCCCTCTCGACAGTTATATGGTCTCTTGCAGGATCATCAAACATTTTTTTGCTTCTCTTATGTCAGACTGGATACACGGGATTCTTTGAAAAGCGTCATCGCTCGGTATCACATTTCAGTACCATGATAAATCACCACAACAGTCGCTTAAGACCCTGTAACCAATACCATAATTTTAGATCTAATGCTTTAAATGTGATAGGGGGGATATTAATGGCTGCATTTCAGTTCTGATAACCAAAACTGACTGAACTATCACGTTCTGCTAGTTAAAAACCCAGTAAGTTATAGACAGTACATGATATCACATAGCAGCCTCAGCAGAACAAAGCTGTTAATGATCATAAAAATGCACATCGATGATTTTGGTGATTTGCTTTATGAAACATTTTTTCAGGAGCAAGTATTCACAGGATCAGCACCTTTTCTGTCATCGGGACCGAAATCTGTGCAAACACGCGAATAATTATGGATTCAAATGAATAACAAATAATCCACAATGTTGTTGTACCTGATGGGTGGAGCGCATGAGGATGTAGTTGGTGACTTTGCCAAAGGGAAGTCCCAGGTTGATGACATCATTCTCTGTGCAGCTGCCTTCAGGGAGGTTGCAGATGTGAACGACTCGACCTACTGTTACCTTTCTGGGTGAAAATGGCTGCAAATAAACAAAACAATTACAACCATTGCATTATTTTATTATTGGCAAAGTCTGCTGAACATCTCTAAATACATGAATTGAGTCAAAACCTTCATACTGGTATATATATATACACATTGAAACTTGCACCAAATCATGTTCTGCTGATGTCACATTCACCGCAACCAAGCAAACCATAAAAGAAAGAAGGCTCATTATGTCACTGGTGCCAAGTGTGCAAACGTTCAGTTCAGCCAACATTGAGATCAACGCCAGTGCAGTCTCCTTTTTTATGACCTGTCCTTTTAGCAGGTTATTACCACGGTTGGCAGAACCATCGGTAATTTGTGGTCAGGTCAGTGAGAGGTTACAGGTCGGACACGCCTTGTTTGGTCATGTAGCATCATGTGTCTAAGTTGAGTTGAGCTATGCAACTGTTGGACAGAGCTACGATTTGTTGGGAGACCAATAAGGAAAACAAATATTCAGATAAAAAGCACAACGTAATGTTTTTCTTCAGTGTATGTAAGTCAATGATGAAACAACACAGATATGATGGGTTACACTGGGACTTGCCTTGCAAAGTCTGCAAACATTCAAATGCTTTCATGATGACTAAATTAGGAAATAAACTGAGATACACATGTATATCTATATATGTGTACATGTGTGTGTTTATATATATACAGCAAAAAAACAAAACATACTTCCAAAAGTGTCCGTGTGATCTTTTAACAATCTGTGTACAACATCAGAGTCAATCCGACTCTAAGAAACCAGTCAGTCTAACATCAGTGTAACACTATCACACAGGATGTCATGTCACTTTCCCTCCTATTAATAGTTCATTGGCAGTCGTGCAGCAGTGATAATGAAAGTTTACATGTTTGGATTTAGAGGCTAGTCAGCTGACTGGCCCCAGACATTTCACACATTTGACACAAATCCCTCTGCGCTACCAACTATAGCGACATGCATTTTGTTTTTAACTTAAAGGGGAGAAGTAAAAGATAGTTTTGTTCATTTAGATACAGAGTGGGCTGCAGAGAGACAGTACAGACATGAAACTAAATCCATCTGTTTTAGAAATATTATCACCATTTCTGACAATTTACGGCTTTATTGTTTTATTATATGAATTATGGTTTTAGCTAAGATTAAGATAATGTGAACAGTTTTAAGTCTTCCTTGTTTTCTATTTTAGATTTCTAATTTATGCATCAAGAATTTAAAGAGCAGACATGCTCAGAAAGAACACAGATCATCTCCAGAACTAGCTCCACTATAGTAGGGATTGTAAATGTTGTGGTTGAAATACATTTGTCCATCATGCATTGTGTACTCTTTTAGTGGTAGTTTTTCTGTCTAATGAGTTCCCCTGAGTAATTTACTTACTGCATACAGTATACAACTGTAAAAATGCAAGGGCAAGCCCCACTGACTGATTTAATCTATTTTTAATCATCAAACTAGCTGGTGGACATACCGCTTGACACCTCATGTTCCTCTAACATTATTGCGGAAAGCGGTTGTAAATTCAGCTCATCATATCTTGGAGTCTTATTTCTGCAGCCATTGTGCTGCAACTGCAACTTTTCAGTGCCCCTCCTCCTCTTCCTGCTTCTCTGGCTGACAGACCTGACAGACAGTTCCATGTGTGGGACAGACTGGGGTCCTAACGCCACCTCGGACTAGCAGCCAGGGTCTCTGTTTTTACAGGGAAAACCCAACACTAACATACACTTCACACTGGGTCCAATAGCCGCGGCCTGTGAAGTGTAGAATGTATAAAGGGGAGGAGGCAACTTTTACAATCTCAAAGTCACTTTACCGTGCATGTTGAAACATAATCAGAGGCGAGTGTGTCAGTATTCAAAACATACATGACGCACTGAGCAGAAATAGTCCATTAAATTTGACTTACGTCAGAATAAACACTGATATAAGTAGTTCATAAACTGTGGACTCATACTCATACAAATCAGTTATTCTATATTTTAGGCTGTTATTTCTATTTACAAATTGTGGAAACGCCATATAGCCATTCATACAACTCCAAACAAAAGGTGATCAGGATGAGCCACAACTTAATGGTTTCTGGCCAGCAGAGCTGACATCAACCACTTTAGATGATCAGAGTGATAATTCTATTAACAGCTCCATGTCACCAGCAGAACACGTAAAGGTCAGCTCAGGTTGGGCTCAATAAACAGATCCAGGAATAGGCTGTTTATGTCCTTGAAATATTAAAAAGAATAAGAGCATCGCTCACTGCACTCACAAATGTCTGACCTGTAAAATGTGGTCTGTGTCTGAAAGCTCAGACAGTTTGACCACAGCTTTGGTATCGCCGTCAGTGTTGGCTCAGACTTTGAACGGTAGCTGTGTCTGTTAACCGCAGACCAGAGGCGCAGAGTTATGCCATGTCAATGCCTACTCACAAGGAGGACTTACTACTGGGCCGGGGCCTCCGTAAACGGTCTGATTCTCAGATGGGACTTTCATTGTATGGAACAACAAAAATCCAAACTTTTAAAGAAAAAAATTAAGAAGTTATAAGAACACCCCAGCTAAACAACATCAGTTTTAGGGTTAAAAACACCCCAACAAAAACATTTTGCACTAACGTTCGTTAAAGTTTGATTCAAATCATTAAAAAGCACAGCTAGAGGATGAAATGAACAAGGACATAACAATACTATTATAATAATACTGTTTTGCAGGCATAGAGACTAACTTGCTTGGAAAAAAAATGTTTTAATTGAACTAAAAATTTACTTTGACTGAAATATGCTTTGTTTTATCAAAGTTTTTAAATAGTGTAGGCTTCATGAGACTTCTAAATTTTACTTTTGAGTTGCACCAAAAACAACCTTACACTAGAGTCAACAGCAGTAATGGCTTTACCTGTCAGTTTATTTAACCATATGTTCTGTTGCTGAAACACTCAACACTACGACCTTCTGAACTGGGGCCAAATGGTGTAAAGGATAACAACCATTTCACACAGTGCTTTCCTGTTTTCACTGACAGCGTGCTGACTGACATCAGCTGGGATCTCTCCTCAGGCCATGTGTGTTTATTTGTACAAAGCAGGATCCATGTTGGAGGATCCAAGGAGATAGTCATTCTGGTTTCACAGTTTCTCCCCACGTTCCTGTGCAGGGCGCTCGCACGCTGATCCGTCAGATCGCTTTACCAGTCTCTCACCAGTCTGAAATGTTACACTGCTGCCCGGGGGTGTGACCCGGGGGTCTTAAGGTCTGTGCTCCTAACAGCAGTTAGCTGTAATCTCGTGTTTATCTCTGTTTGAGCGCTCTTATCACGTGAAGCTACCGTGTTACTTCAAGCTGAGCTGCTGGGAACTGCAGTCCAGAACAAGGACTGCTGTGTGTGTGCGAGCATGCCCGTCGTATGCTTTTATGTACATGCAAGCTTCTCTGTATACGTTGTAGTAATTTCATGTATTTTGATCACAAAATTTTTTTAAAAATTTAATCAAAATGAACTTGCTTACTTTTGAATTTCTTATACGCAAACATGCAAAGATAAAACCAGTTTATATATAACTTCCATTGTCATTGCATTTGTGTGAGCCCTCTTTGTTTAACACAGAGCTTTAAAACCAGTAAAATCCCACCTGTTCTGCTGAGACAGGTGTGTGTTTATAGGAACCAACATTAGCTCATGTAGCACAGCCTATAAATATTTTCTCGCTGATACAATAAAAGCTCTTGTCAATAACCAACCGATGAAGCGTTTGACTTTCACAGCGCTGAGTTCAGGCTCCCGTTAAATTAGCTTCCCTGGCAATGAAGAAAAGAACAAATGGCTGGCACAAAACGGTCACGCCAGTTAGTGGGAGTGAAAGGAGCGACTGGGTTCGCAGCAGAAGGTATTTCATTTAAAAAACATGGCCTCAGAGTCTGGAACCGTCTGTCAACTGTGCAATTCTTTACTCTTAGTCCCTAAACATAATGCTTTAAGTGCCAGTCATTTTCCTCATTTTTATTTGTAAGTTTCTTATTTGTTTTATCTGAAAAAGTAATGTAGTATTTATTTATCATTTCTAAGTGCAATCCTTGAGTGGATTTTTTATTTCTTTAAAAACCCTAAAATGTCTTAATATACCAAATACATCCGACTGAAATACAGGTAGAAATGTTATGTATGTATGTTATGTAATTTGCATTAAATATTAATTAATATTAAACATTAGTCATGCAACAGTAAAATGGCATCCTACATTTTTTTGTTGTGTAATTAATTTGATGCAGAGCTGATATATTTTTTGGACATTTTCTGTCACGTTTAGAGGGGTTTAGTTCAAGAAGTTCAGGAAACTGCAGCAAAAACACAAAAAGTGCAGTATGTACAGTATGCATCGGAGCAGGTACGTGCTCCAGCATTGTGTGTGCGTTAATGCCCGCTAACTGTTGAAAGCTGCATGCTGGGCACCAGAGACGGCTTTCCACGGGTTCACTGGGGCTAATTTTCACATCGCTCATCATCTGCACTGCGCTTTTCAAGAGACCTGCCTTCATGATGGATGCCTATCAACAGCTGCTGTTTTTCAACCCCAGGCTAGACACTTTGGGATGGGCAAACCAACTGTAAGGCAGCAAGTACTTACAAATAAGCCCTTAGGAAAACTGTTATTTATTAGTAGCCAAAAACAAAGTGATGAGATTAACACTGACCATTTTTCTATTATTGGTTACCCTACGCAACCTAACTGTATTTTATCTGCACCCTCGACTGTAATCAATGTCTTAAAAATAGACCCAGATTGTGTTGCCTGGCAATAAACTAAAAACATAAAGCAATTCCTACGAATAAAAAGTCTATAATTTATATATAATGTGGATAAAACATTCTGTTCTAATGCTCCTTTCGTCCCGTTCTTTTCGTTCACAGCAGCGGCTTTTCAGCAGCTGATTACGATCCTCCATCAGCGACCACAAGAGTCATTTAGTCACAGTGATTACACCATGGCTTGGTTTCAATGCAACAATTTAGCAATTTCTCTTCATTTTTGGTTACATGTGTAAGTGGAGTAAAAGTATTAGTGCAAATAGCCACTTTTTGATGACTCTGCAGTTGCAGTGCATGTGTGTGATATATCAGCGCTCGGGCCCGTGCAGAGCGTCTGTGGACAGCTGCTTTATTTAACACGCAGCACTCTCTGCTCTGAGAGGCACGACGGAGACTACAGAGATTCATCCGACTAATGCAAATGTTTACATTAGGATGTATTTAAAATGTTTACATGTGTGTCCCCTAAGGTGCCTAAAGTAGATGCACTGTATTCGTTAATGTAATTAGCAATCATTTTTTTAAAAAGGGCTGGTAAAATATGGCAATAATCGTAATTACATTTTGGTCAATATTGAGATCATTATTATCAACATTATCATTATTATTATTATTATTATTATTATTATCAATAATTAACACAAATGATTCATTGACTTTGAAACTTTTAAAAAATGGGCCTTTAACAGTGGATATAATTGAACTATATATTTTTACTGAAAAAAGAGGGATGAATCAATAAAATGAATCGTAAATAGTATATATCATACAAATACTTAAATAAATAATATATAAAAATAAATGAGAATAAAACAGATTAAAATGAATTAGATCAACTATGTTTTGTTGGTGCACTGCCACAACCAAATAAAAACTGCTGAACATATATTCAATTTATAAAAATGGTCAATAAAAATAAAATAGACTAAAACAAGTTAGATTAAATATGTTGTAGTACACTGCTGCGTCGGAAACAATTAAACATACATTCAATATATAAAAATAATGAATCAAAAAACATTTTTATCAAACATGTTGTAGTGCACTACTGCAACCTGCTGAAAAATCCTAAACAAATGTTCAACATATTCCAGTCAGTGATTTAGTCAAGAGGTTTAAAGTGCACTGCTGTTAAATAAATGGGATTCCATAAATGAGAGCATCATTGTAAAATGTTTTACCACAATAATCTAGTTTTCATTATTGTTTAATCGTAAAATATAATACAGCATGGAGCACATTAATAAGACCACAAATGTAAACTTTCTTATAAAAATTCTGTCATTTATCCCCATGTAACTGCTTAAATTACTTCCAGGGGATGAATGACCATTAAGTGGTAAAATGGGGATATATGATAAATCTCAACATGTAGTTTCTAGCCAACATTTTAATGACACAGTTTGCCTAATGCCAGGCTCTTCAGCTGAGTGGAAAAGAGTCGTCAAGCCCAGGAAAGCCTGTTGTTGGGCCCCAACAGCTGTCAACAACAGGATCTGGGTCTATTCATTAGGCGAACCACTGCTGGGTCCATTCATTACACACCTCAGACACTTTCTCCTGCTGCTGCACTTCAAATTATTTTACAGATATGGAAGAAATGCAGCATTCAACATAAGTCCATTAAATATATTGACATTTAAGCGTCTCTTCCCTGCACCAAAGAACTCCGACAGAAGCTCAACCTCCCAAGTCTGTTATTGCCGAAGTCATTGATATGAGTCAAATATTAATCATTAATCTCTCTGAACCTTTCCATGAAACAAGATATAATCAAGGCATCGCTGTGTTCATGTTGGAGGAGGACAGCTGCTCCTTATCACTAGAATTCTTTAAAGCCTGTCACAAAATATGATTTATATGCCAAGGGCAAACTCTGACAATCCTGAGAAAGAAAACCATACATTAGTCTGACCTTTGACTCTGGCTGGTGAGAGGCAAATCCTGCGTCTGACGTGGGATAAGTCTTCATGGCTGCAGCTGGTAAGTATGATGTATTGGCTCCTGAGGATACATCTGCGGAAACAATTTGAAATTTGGACCAACATTTTTTTATATAAAGGAGAAGTGAATTTGTTGACATTTATAAACGTCGAGGGTCAATGTTAGAAATATTACATGCAGAGTGCATCATATTTGTTTGTTTTGTTTGTTGTTTTTTTCCAGTGGGTTGGTGTTTACAACAAACAGTTTGAAAATGTTTCAAGGTATATTCTTAAGTTTTAAGAAAAGATAATGTACAATTATTTAGGTGAGTTGTAATTATAATGATATGGCTTGATTTATCAACAAAGGTGCAAAGGTTCTTTTAACCAAGTTTGTCTTAAAGTAATTATACAGCAGAGATACAGAAAAGGATATAAATATCAGGTGGACTGATATTATTGATATGGTAGAGAACAGGCGCCAACTTTCTGTGTAGAAAAGCAATTTTGTTTTGCTGCAATGATAAGTGCAACTAAAGTCCTGTACCCCCAACAAGTGCATTAAGGTTTGACTAGTGGTGGTGCAGCATGTTTTGGACATCCTAACAGCATACATCATGTATCAGAATACACCGTGTCAAATTATAAAAAACGCTGCCTCATGCCCTCACGTAACTCTAAAAATAATACTCCCTGACGTCCATCTATCACTGCGTTTAACAGATTCCAGTGATTGGACAAACATCGCTCCCGAACAGATGCAGTTGTGGTTACAAATAGGTTCTCTTACCTTGACTCACAGAGGTGTAGACCATGGTGTTTGTCCCGGAGGGGTTCAGACCTCCATCAGAAGGCCTACCGACAGCGTAGTGAACAGCTCCAGCTGATAGCACTGCGGAGCTGCAACAATCAGAGAAGGCTGATTTTAGCTGCCTCTCCCCTGCCTCGCTCACTCGTATCTTGTGACAGAGCTCATATTCATAGAAACATTATGGCAGCTGTATGTAGAGCGCAGAAAAACAAAATATAATGCTTCCAATACTCAGAACTGAGGTTTCCTAAGAACGTATCAATACAGTGCTAATTAAAGATAGCTGGTAGACAGGTGGGGAAACAACTACACATGGTCAAGAATAGTGATAAAAACAAATATAAGGACCTATAATCTTTTTTCAAATCAACAAAAAAACTAAATAAACAATGTAAATCAACCAACTTTGTGAACATCTTCAATTGCTACGAGGGTGAGGAAGCACATTTTGCAATCAAAACCTGCTTTTGTCTCCATCCTATGAATTTTAGTGAAAGCTCACCTTTCGTTTGTGTACAGCGTTCGGTTCTGAAGGTGTAGTTTTCCCTTCACGTGCTGGTCCCAGTCCTAAAAGCACACAAATACACAGACCATCCAAACATAGTCTCTGACAGCTTTGAAACACTGGAGGCTCACTGCTTGCCGTCCCATGCTAAGTCTTACATACCCCATGAATAAGCTCATGGCTGAGAGGAGTTAAAGAGACAACATCTTGGACATGTTGGTTAGTGACTTCAGCTAAAACTAAAACATTTAGCTGCAGTTTATCAGCTAATATCGAGGTTCAAATTGCTGTATTCTCATCCAAAGCCAGGACATAAACACACTATAGAGGTTGGAAAATCCCATCAGCATCACACAAGTTTTTAAAATGTGTTTTATTGTCCTGCGTTGCTTGTTCAAACCTCTGTTGTCTTTTAATTACAGTTTGAGCTGAAGAATGTTCCACTTGCAGGTGAATCATTTTGTTTAGCTTCAGGTGCTCAACAGCTACAGTTATATTTACACAGCAAGCAACTCCTCATACAATTACATACACGCATTTACATTCTGCCTGAAGTCCACTCACCTTAAGGTTGTAGACCTTCTTGTCACAGATGCTACACTGGTGTGGCAGCTGAGTGGGTGTGACTGCATGGTAGTCATTGACTTGGTAAGGCTGAAGTGTCCTGGTACCTGATGACAGGGTTTCTTCACTTCCATGCAGGGGCTGGTAGCCCCCAAACCCCTGCGGGCCACTTGAAGCAAAAGAGGAAACCCCACCGCTGGGATTGAACTTGGGGTCAGGGGTCGGCTCCTCTGGGTTGTACAGCTCTGTTCTCTGCCTAATTGGCTGCCCAGCTGCTGTCCATGCATTGGCAGCATTAGAAACCATATCCATGTTTCCAGTGTGACTCAAGTTAGCGGGGCCCTTCCATTGCTCCTTATGCCCAGTGGAGTTATACACATTCATATTCGGCTCATTGACACTAAACCCAGCTTGTTGCCCCAACACATCATGCCCATAGAAATCTCTCTGAAATCCGACATTGTTTAAGGTTTTTGCCTGAGTGTTTATCACTGTGTACTGTCCGTCACCAGCAGTAGCTGATGCTGAAGATATCCCTCCAGCTAGGTTGTACTGAACACGCCTGTCAGTATCAGAAGGGTAACTCGACCCTGAGGTTTTACCATACTCCGCTCCCTGTTGGCCTACTGTGCCCCCTCCACCAGGATGGTTCAGTCTGACATTCGCTGGGTTTTGGTTGAATCCCCCGCCCACCAAGGCCCCCAAGGCTGAATTTGAAGAGGACAAACCGAGCACTCCTGTGGGGAACGCACCCTGAGGGTTTCCAACCATAGCTGAAGTCCGTAGCTGATTGAACAGGGGCTGGGACATGGCGACATTGGAAAGAACCTGATTGAGGACAGTGGCGGCGGTGGCTGTATTCCCCCCCTGAGCCAGTTTCAGGCGATGGAGGGTGAGCTGGGCCTGGAGCTGAGCGAGCTGCAGGCTGGCTGGTGTCAGCAGGAGCTGCTGGTTCTGCTGCTGAGGCCCAGTCTGTACACCGCCTGGCAGCTGGCCCCCTATCTGGAGTCCCTTCTTATCGGCGCTGTCCACAGGCACCGCACTGATGCTATGGAAAAAAAAATAAACATCACATAACTTAGGAATCTCTAAGGACAAATCCAGATAACATGTTGGCACGGCAAACAAGAGCCGAGCAGGTTACTGTTGTTTCTGTGTATGAAGCACGCTCCTGAATCTGTGTAATGTCTCTAACCCTCATTATAAATGCTGTAATGAGGGCTGAGTCTGCAGGCTCAAGTTTGATATACCGCAAACAGATGCATGAATGTAAACTGTGGAAAACATGAATGCAGAAACATGCCAACATGAACCACTGGGATTGAGGTATTAAACCATTAATAAAAGACAACTCATGTTTACTTCTTTTGGAACTCAGCAATTAAAGTTTATTTTAATATAACTACTGGTTAAAGGTGTATGAAGGTGTGCCTGGCTGAATTGTGGAGGTACAGCAAGTTCCATTAGAGTTTTTAAGGAGATTAAAAAAACTTCCTACCCTCTACAAAGAGACTTAGCAGATGGTGATTGGGACTGGTTTTCAATATTCAATTAGGTGAGAAAACTTGCATGGAAGAGCAATGGATGGCCATAGTATGTCTATTTCAAATGTGCACATTTTATCCTTACAAAATAACAAAAGGTGCTTTCAGTTTAATTCAAATTTGTATCATTTCACAATTCCAGTAACAATACTGACTGCTAATGTTGGCAGGCTGATGCTCAAGTGTTTATGCTTCATGCAGATATTGTATTTTCCACCTCTTTTCAAAAGAGTCAATTCATTAATTTGCATGATGCTCTGCTAACTGGCAACCGTTATTAGATATGTTAAATTATTGATTTTTACTACTCATGGAAATACAGGAAAAAAAATGATGCTGGCATGACAAAGAGATATTTACTGAGTACTCCACTCCTATTCTTGTTAACATAAGCTGTTAGAAAGCTAATCTTAATAGTGATCGACCATAATTGGCGCAGCCATCAGCTGGCTGTTAGTGCTGCTGAGGTATTAAACAGCTGGATGTTTTGAATTTTCCTTTAGTTGTACGGCGTCACTATTCTCTCTAGTCTTGCTGCTCTTGCCACCTTTCTGGATCTTTTGCTAGTCTGGTCAAACACATGTTTATATATAACAGCTCTTGCTAATTTTACTGTACGATCTGTGAAATGATATGACAAGACCAATTCCATAAGCTCTGCCATCTTTTGTAGTTCATTTCTTGTAACATAATTTCAATGAATTCCAAACATCATGTGGAAAATGATGGTTTTCATCTTCCACAGAGAGGTCACAGCACATTCACATGGCACCGTGCGTTAACATCACTTCTTTACTGACATAAAGAGATAGTAGCTGACCTAAAAGAGGGACAGTCATACTCAGCACACAATATCAGGATGTTAACTGCCTACTTTCCTACAGCTATACTGTTCTCTACACGGTCCTCCAACAAACTGCTAATAGAACCACTTAGAACCACGTCAGCCACTGGTGCTGTGACCCTGTTTGACTGGCCCGTCCTTTTCTGATAAATGCTCTCACGTGCTGTCTAAACTTAGTCTGCTCAACTATTCATCACATCATCTATGTTAAGCACTTGACACTGCCCTATCTGGAAACTGCTGCTACCAACCCTGAGAAAAGGTGACGGACCAATCATTGAGGATGTGGCGATATCCTAAATTAGAATAATCTAATGCAAATTTGTCAAGTATAAATGTTTACATGCAGACACCAATGCACTGAATTGTTTACACAGATTATTCTTAAAAAGTTGAACTGCACATGTGGAGAGATGGATTATAAAACAAGTTATTGTCCTTTCTTAAGCAGTTTAAGATTATGTCTTTTATATATACACAAAGTATATTCAAATATGAATTTACGCAACTTAATCTTGCAGCAGATTATCACCTCCAGGTCCGTCCTCCTACCGGCTTAGGTAGTTGTGATGTGGTCATGCGATTACATTGCCACATCATAAACTCCACCTCAGCAACACTAAGCTATAAAGTATCCCGCTGTAGACATATGGTCCTGAACGCACTCCACTGATATTGAAAATGAAAACTCAAGGAAACAATGTTAGCTTTGATCATTTAAAACCTAAATACTGTAACTATCTTAAGAAACAATACATACAATAATGTATTTAGTGAAAGGCTTTTAAGTTTGTGCATTTTTAATTGATTTCTATCAATCAACTTCCCAATTTGTTGCAGTGGCTGGAAAATAACGACATATGAAAGAAACTTTAACACGTAGAACCAAATCATCCAAATCAATTTAGTGATGACGTTTTCCACAGTTCTCTATCACAATGACTTCACTATAACTTTGTTTACAGCATTCTTACTACCATTCATCTCCAAAAGTCTTTAAAAAATCATTGCACAGAAGCTCGCAGAGGTCACTACAGGACACAGTATTTTTTTTATATATAAAAAGTTAAGCTTTCGTTACTAACATAGCACTGAAAAAGCACTAAGAATAAAAACTTAATAACATCCTAATGTGGGCTGACAATGACAGGCACTCTGTGCTGGTCCTGCTTGTCTTGATGGCTGCATTTGGTCCCACTGATCAAACCATCCTGGGTGAATAGAGTGGAAGGTAAGTCGGGTTCTGCTCTAAATTAGCTCTCGTCCTATCTGTCAGTTTGAGGTTGTCATAGACAATCTTCCACTTTACTCTGTGCAGGATTTTATTCTTAGTCTCATCCTTTTCTCCCTATACACGTCACCTCAAGGCAACCCGGCTCGTTATTTCAACTGCATCGCTCAGCACGGCTACACTGACGGCAAGCAGCTGAATGTTTCAGTTAAGCTGAATGACATGACTAATATTGGGACTATGGCTGTCATGATTTCAGTTCTATATCAACAAATAAATCAAAAATGATCTTCCAGATTTAAAGTAATATTACACTACAAAACAGGACTTTAAAATTTAGTCTAATGGAATTGTGGATTTGGAGAATCATTAAACCCTAATACATAGCCTCTATGACTGCCTGCTATTAAGAAATGTTTGGTATTTACAGCAATTTCCTTCACCTAAATTCAGACAAAACTGCCGTCCTTGTATGGGTCCTGATTAATTTGTCTCTGATGAATCAGCCTTCTGGACAACAAGGTTAAACCCCTCTACAAGACACCTGGGTATAATGTTTGACCAGATTTTGATCTTTGAAATTCACATGAACAAGCTTTTACAAACGTGTTCCATCCAACTCCTAAACATCACTAAAATGAAATCAATGCCAAACTCTCAGCCAAGCAGCCCCCGAAGTAAAATATTACAACCAGGCTGTTGACTAAATCCAACCGTAGATCCCACATCACACCAATGATCACATCCCTACATCGGTTCTTCATTAAGTACAAAACAGACTTCAGCACACTGTCATATATGTCACTCACAGAATCCGACCGAGGTCTTTTATTCATACTCTGCTCACTCCATAAATCAAAGGGTGATTCTGCTTTTTCCACCTCTGAAACTTCCCCGACCCCCCTTTTTTTTAAACATGAGTCTCTTAATCAAACTGCTTCCTGTGTATAGGGGCTGCAATGTTTATGTATATTTATTATTATATGTGTCTTTCTATTTGTAGCTGTGTATGTAGCTGCATATATGTGTTATTTTTCTGCATCTGTATCCTGCATCTGTAGCTTCATTGTTACATTTACTAATCATATCTCTCCAGTCACCTATTATTTGCTGAATGAAACACAGTTTTTGTATTTTAAGAATTTTTAACAGTGGATATTAAATTGATTGCAGCTGCTGTTTTCACATAAAATTATTATCATTTTCAATTTACCACCTTTACTTACTGTTGCCCCACCAATTTTAGATTTTTTGAAAGTCTGGGCAACTTCAGTCAGTGAAAGTGTTACTGTAAAAGCTGAATGCTGAGAAATACATGCTTTTGCATGCTAGCTTATACATGCTGTGGACTTTTATATCTATTTCCTATGACATATGGATTCAATGTCTTTGCGATGTTTAGGTTTGATGTTTCTGTTATGCACACAATGACAAAAACATTGTAATTGACTCACTTTGGACAATGGACACTTGAACGTTCCATTTCTGATTGTACACACTCTTAAGTGAGCAACACACTGATGGGGAG
>CAFUXE010000277.1:804524-820907 GCA_903364295.1 Serranus cabrilla | reverse complement strand
GACTGAACCTTTGACAGCCAGAAAAATAGCCTCACACTCTCAAAGCCATGTCATAGCAAATCATACGAGCTCAGTCATAAGAATAGCTCTGTGTGTCATTTAAAAACAACCACATATAAACACATTTGTAAGTGTACATATTCATGTTTAAGTGGGGGGTAGAAGAGAAAAATATTACAAATGAAATTAGATTATCCAGATGGATATATCTTTTTAAATATTTAAACTATCATTTAAACAAGAATGTAAATTTGTTCGTTTGAACTGAGTGGAATTGTATTCCTTCTGATTGGTCCCATTTTATTTTACACATTCTTGCTCGGCAATGTGACTTCTGCTAATTCTGCCTGTCCAGACATTTTTTTCCTAGTTTGACCAAGTATCGCTTACAATAAAGAAAGTTTACATCTTTGCTTTTAAGTAATAATGGAAAGGCACTGGACCGAACGGGAACTAAACAGTACCGTATAGGTCTGTTGTTGTCAAAACACACCTAAACTTAATTTTACAATTTCAACAAATGATGAAATACTGTGGAAAAATGCCCATGATGTTTGGAATAAGTTTAAACGTCTGAAAATGATCCACAGAAACTCTGCTGATCACACGCCTTCTTAATTATTGCTCTGATTCAAAACACAAAGTTGTGACAACAAAACCTATAGATGATGCGTATCAATAGTCAAAGAGTTCAGAAGTACAAAATGTTTACATTTGTCACAAAACTCTTTACTGGCAACAACTAGCAATTACTGCGGACATGACCACTGTTGCATTAGTTTAAAAAAAGAAGGAACAATAATGAGAAACAGCTGAAGTTTACATCCATAGATATTGATGGATAATGGAGATCTATTGTGTTACAGTTGATTCCCAAAAAGTTGGAACTCTGTGTAAGATGTGAATAAAAACAGATTGCATCAGATTCAGATTGTATATTTACAAAAACAAAAGTTTATCAGTTTGAACATAAAATATACTGTCTGTGTAGTTTTCAACTGATTACCCAATTATTTGCAAACGTTCACAATCTGTTTTATTTATCCTTTAGAGGGCTGGATTAACAGCTCAACAGGATACAATCACAACTTTCAACTTTAAGTTGACCATGCATAAATATGGCAAAATACCTTAACTAACGTGAAATGTGCCCATCACAATACAATACAACTTATGGTGAAATTTGAGCAAGCTGCATCAAATATGTAAGATTCTTCTTCAACTTTAAAAAGAAAATGTATGTTTTTTAAAAGTCTAATTCTAAGTCACACTGTCCTCACGAAGTTTAAAACACACACACACACGCACACACACACACTTTCACAGAGATCAAAGACAGCTCTGTAGTCATAACAAAACACCACACGGGCCCAATCCGTCCACAGAGCCCCATCGGAGGAAGTAACAAATTAGAGAAAGGATTCAGGTCCAGTCCAGCCACAGCGTAGCCTCCACTGAGTCCAATCAAACATCCAACTAAATATTCCACGATGTCCAAACACACTGCAGCTCCAAGAACGGCTCTTCATTCTGCCTCTGCACAGCTCTCCAACACAGTACAGCTGGCAAGGCAAACACACACACTACACAACAGCATGCTTACAGTGAAAAACACACCTGTAGCTATTGCATAAACACACCAACCTTGAACAGACAGGCAGCGGACGTCCAAGTTACACCTCTGATACTACAGTCTGCTCCGCTCCTCTGTCGCCTGACCTCTGACCAGCAGCTGAGACTGACGCACGCCTCGACCCTCACACATGACGACTAATGCTAGCACATGTACATTAGCACAACATCACTGCTAATGATCTTCACCCTATGTGAGTGACGCTGCTCCCCTGTGTTACAGACCACTGGCCCGGCAAGAGGAGTCGCATGTGATGAAAAGTCACAAGTGGTCTGCATGTGTGTGTGAGGACGGGGGTTGACCAACACCGAAAAGTATGTAGGAGGCCTTGGGGTAACGCTGTGCAATCCTGAAGCTGCTGCTTCCACTGAGGCATGTGTGGCTCACATAAAGCTTTAAGCAGAGTCGGCAGTCACTTTCAAATTTGGAGAAAACAGCAAAATTACTACTCACCTACTACCATATCCTGCTTTTGCTGCAACATGTTTGTTATATGTAAATTATGCCATCCCTCATCTCTCAGCTGTATACATGTCACATTCAACACGTACAGATTCAGCCCTTTAGTTTGTGAGGAATAACAGCTTTGATGGACTCCTTCAAGCAGAAGTTTCTGAAGCTCCATCAAAGTGTTTTATGGTACAAGTGGTTTCTTCTGCTCTATTATCAACTATTCCAAAAATATAAAGGAGAGTTTCCAAATGACAGAAAAACTGTCATTACTCCTGAAGGGTTTACATAATAGGAAAGGGGTGTTTTATTTACTTATATACCAGGAAGTGTTTGAATCTACTTTAATAAGGAGGTTTTACGTGAGATGAGTTTGAATCTGTGCAGTTCACAAGTTTTGAATGAACAAGAAGCCCTACATTTAACTTTGTAGAAGTTATTTTCCTTTTCAATACTAAATAATTCAATAGTTAAAAACAGATTGTTTGGTTAACCAAAAATTATGCAAATACCCTGAAACGAAAAGTGCATTTTTACACATTAAAAAAGAAACCAAAAAAATATTTACAGTTAGGGGTAAACAATAAGCAAAATACTGATTCGTCTGGATGAATGAAATTAATAAAAAGATATTATTCCTATCACTGATATGATGGCAAAATGTGTCCTTCCACGGAGAAATTATTTAAAATATCACATGCTAATGAATCAGCTTTCTCTTAAGAATGCTGCCTTGGGGCACACAGCTGATACTCTCAACTTCATTTTTGTGTCCAATATGTCCCTTAGTGCCCGAATTGCATAAATATATTCAGCACATTGTTTTCTATATATGAGGCCAATTATTTCAAATACAATCACATTAAATAACGTTATAATCAAAATACAAAAACATAATATGTTAGCATATATAAAATTCATCTTTTTAATATATCATCAAGTGCTTTTGGGATTTAACTTCTCAATTTAAAGTGGCACTAAAATGAAATCTTTTTCACTTTTTTGTTATTTAAAGGCGTCTACTCCCATCAGCAACACAACCTTATTCAGAATTACTTTACACAGTTTGTTTCAGTCTTTTGCAGACATAAGTAAATAAACAAATGAGCTCACACTGTAAAACAGAAAGGTATTCCATAAAAATATCTTAATGCAAAACACATGTAAGCCTGAAATTTAATCTATAGTTGAAAGTATTTTTCTCCCGTGGAGCTCCATCTGTAGACTTTCATAAGCTGTGAATGAGTACTTTACCTAATCACACAAGCATTCAACTCCAGGGGAGGTTTCATGCCGACAGATTTACAGTCACTCCATCTGTTAGCGTCGCACCCGGACGGCAAAGAGAAAACAAGTTTATCTTTCTCCTGTGCCAATATCATATGCGCTATACGATGAACACAATGGATATCGCCTGAATATATCATCAGACTGTTTCATGCCCCCTAAAGCAGCAACTACTTTTTTTTTAACACATGGTCTGTCCAATACTAACATTAAATCAACTCAAATGTATGACCTTGTCTGACCAATGTATGAATTTAATTAATACATCATTATGTGTCCCAGGACATATTTTCATAACTACATTGCCAAAATTAAGACCCATAAAAATATTTCATGAGTGCTGAAATGCAGCAGAAAAAATGCAATAATTAATACTCTGTGTTAATGCAGACACGTGATAATCACATTTTTCTTCCATATTTTTTTAGTTTATATTACAAAGTTGTTTAACTTGAGAACAGTTTTTAAGCTCTTTGAGCTCTTTGATCCAAAACTACAGCAGCATTTAAAAGCGAGGAATCTTTAACTAATTGTTGATTTCACTCTGTCAAAAGTGTAAAAAAAATGGCAAGGCAAATCTGATGTTTGTGCTGGGAACAAAGCATGCACGCACACACACACAAACACACCACAAGTGTCTTACAAAACACTTTCCCATGGCCCACTAGGTGGTGCCACATAGTGCCATAACTGGCCCCAGGAGGTCTGACAGAAATACATCAGCCTGCCATACGAGGGCACTGTGTACAGTTCTGATCCAGCCTGCTAGAATGGGAGTCATGATGCCTCCATTTTCAGGCTGTGAATTATATACATTGAGCCATAATGTAATGTTACTATAGTACTACACAGTCAGAATAGGATGACAGGAAGATTTTTGCCAGTTCCTTAAACATAGTCGGCTAAACCTTATATATAGACAGAGTGTGATGAACAAATGCACGGGTAAATGTGTGTGTGAGAGATGCATACAATTACACATGAACCTCAGAATAGGTAACTCAAGAAATCAATCAAGGAGCCCATGCAAGCCTCACTCCTCCCAATATGGCATAAGCAGTTACTGACATTCCAGAGCCTTAATTTAACTTTTCAACAAATCAGACACGTAGCAGCGGCCTGCACAGTCAACACATAGCCACCATCATGCCATGAGAGATGGTTTCATGGGGCGAGGTATGGGGGAGGAAGCAGGGTCAGCTTGCCTTGAACCGCATTTGGCACAGTTGCAAACGGGGTGGTTCCTGATTTACGGCGCCCTAGCAGTGGGTGAGGTATCTTGGCCGCAGAGACATCGGGTCTGGCCCCTCATGACCACCCCGAGGCTGGCAGATCCACAGTAAGGCCTCACATTAATTCATACCGTGTTTCTCTGATGATGCTTGTAAAACGGTCAGATTTATGCTCGGGTCTGTCACAGGGTTTTATGAAGTGATATCAAAAGATAAAGTTTGTGAGGTAACGAGAATCGCATGTACCGAGCCTCGGGTATCACTGTCAAATAAACCTATAAGTTCACATGCCTGACATTAAGTCACTGACTAAGTCGCACACAAACACGTTAAACCCGGAGACATGCAACTAAAACCTGAGAGGCTACGCCAGAGAAACATTTTCCCCCACATACGCATGGTAGCTGTAGGTGATCCTGTTTCAACCATTACCAGCGTAACATGGGATATTGGGGTCACAGAGAAACATACAGGTCAAAGAAACCGTCTGACTTGACAGCTGCCGCCCAACTGTGAAACTTTAAAAGCATTCCCAAAAATATGTCCACTCGCAGGAAATCTGCAATTAGTCTTTAGAGCTTTGCTGACACAGCGCCTGCGTGAAGTCTTTGGAGTGACACCTGTTTGGGGCATTTGCTACGACGTAAAATATCACTGGAAGCTTAATGACTTTGTGACTTTTAATGCTTTCAATTAGTTTTTGTTTTAAAAGAAAGAAGAATCAAGAAGAAGGCTTTAAACAGAGTAAACTGTTATAGTTTTTGTCGCCTGAACTAAATAAAAATTAACCCAACATTCATTTTTCTGAGATAAACAATCAAAGTTTTCGAATGTAAACCGTAAATTCCAACACCACCATTTTTCTGACAGATGATCAACACTTGCCACTCTTTTCTGGCCTATCCGGTGTTCTGTGGTCAGTTTTGATGTGAGAGTGCTGACAAGAGCTAAGAAAAGCCCTCCAGTTACCTGGAATCCGTTGACATTGAGTGTCAAACTGGGTGCTGAGAGCTGGGGACCAGGTGACTGAGTCGCCGAACAGCTTTCTTGGACAGTGACAGTGACATCAGAGATCCATTTGGCTTGTCAAAGTTGCCGGCAAAAAAAGGATGGAGACCGCACAGGCTGCAGGGAGAGTCTAACCTTAAAGCAGCTATAGCTCCCGTCATAGTAGCCACAAGTTTGACAAAGGAACCGTCCCATAATCCCCAGTCAGCCAAAAGGCTTAGGGAGAGGGAACTACACAGGAGGGAGAATTACAGCAAAAATGGTGAGCCGGAATCAGGTAAAAAATAATAAAGAATTTCTTTAGCAACTTGAGTGTTGTTTGAGTTGGATTGGATAAATATCTGCCAGGTAGGGGTTTAAGCACAGGAAGCATCACAAGACTCAGAGGTGAAGTAATCTGAGGAGTGGGGGAGGGATTGTGTTGGCTTTGACAACTGAGCCTGACCAGCCATTTTTCCTGCTGCTCCGAAATAGTTATTTATAGCCGCTGCCCGGGTGTAGACAGTAAATTTATTTTTCACAAGCTACTGCTGTGCTGTCCAAATGACACAATAAAAGCCCTTTCTATTTCTTTGTGAAATTCGGCAGTTCCAAATATAAACATATAAAATGGATCATTACATTTTCCACAGGCTTCAAATGTGTCCTATTCACGAGCAGCTGCAGGGTACAGTAAGTAAGGAGCACCTAAGTGAAGTCTTCCCCGACACCGGTCAGCAACATCGGAGCTATATTGGTGCACAAGGTGACGTAGCGATGATTCTCACAACCCCTCCTTCAGCCCTTCTCTCCTTCCACCCAAACCCGCCCCTCTCCATTCTTACCTCACTCTCACTCTCTTCCATCTCTGTCCAAAGCAAGCATTGCACTTCACCATCTGTCAGTGCCATTGTGCTGAGGAATACCATTTCAAATTTTAAGCATTGTCCCCATCACCGAGCCAATGAGAGTACAACTCCCTCTCACTCTCCATCATTTAGATGACTTAATGCCCTTGGTCGGTGATTATGGTTTCCTGCACTGTTTTTATAATATTGTGTATTTGTGGGGAACCAGTACAACTGTGCATTTTCAAGGCAAGAGAGTAAAATAAACAGTCCAAGACCAGCATGCGACAGGTGGTTGAATATAATTGGCAAAGGAAGACTTCTGGTAAATAAAATCCCTGCAAATGCAATCACTGCAGGCTGTTTACTCAGAATAAGAGTGATTTCTTAATGCCTAATATATTATATGCAGTAAAAATATGTGTTTTTTAACAAACTGTCAAAAATGACACCCAACCTTCCCATGCTGTCATCCCCTATGGGAAACTGCATTCTGTTATATTGATATGCCTGAGCCATAGGGTAAGACCTGTGATATGACTTTCAGCAATTCTCTTTTTACACTCAGCATGCAAGTGAAAATGATACTGAACCAAAAGGCAAGCAGGCACAACGTTAACTACATGATGGCGCCTGCACAAAACCATGGTTAATATCTTTGTTTTTAATGCGATGATTTTCCAGCATAGTAATAAACATGTTTCCATGTTGGTTGAAGTCTTAACGGGATGATTAGGCTGAGCTGAAAGTGAGGGAGGAAGGATTGAAACACAGGACAGAGGACAGAATTCTCCATGTCTAACATTCTGTGGAGATCTTTCTTTTAAAGAATTGTGTCACTCTGGATTTAAAAACAACAGAACACAAGCTACCTAAAGTTATATTTTTAAATTTAAGCAATTTATCAAGATACATGAACTACCTTAATGCACAGAATTTCTAATGTTAACGTTTACAAACACAGTAGATTATTCCTTCTATTTGTATGCATGTTCCCTGACAACACTGCTCCCATGCAAACAGTTTTTAAGGAATAGCAAGCCAGCATCTTTCTATAAACCAAGGAGCATGTGTCTGTGTGTCTGTGTGTGTATGTGAGGGATTGAGTGAGAACGTCCTTCGCATACTTGTGAACCGTTGATCTAATCTATTTCACACTTGGCAGGTGTTCCTCTGGGGATCCAGGGACATGCACTGTCCATTTGGACATGCAACAGTTTAAATAACTTTGAATAAACAGCCTCTGTGTAGCAGTGATAGGCAGCAGCAAGGGAAGGGGCTCTGCAGACTGAATCATTAGGTTTTTTGGTTCTTCTGGTGAGTCGAATCTGAGCAGAGATTTGTGTTTTCGTTTGCAGTTTAAGCACATTAACCGACCCGCCTCCAAACAGGTTGCATTGACATCTCGCAGACCATTACCAACCCATGACGACCCCCTTCTACACATCAAACAAGAGTGTGCGTTGTTGTTTAGTTTATCTCCTGCATCCCTGTCAGATATCTGTTCACTTTCAGCTGAATAGGAGTCATGTTAAGGTGCTGCCGAAGAAATTTACTGATTTTGCTGACTTATAATAAATCTTTTAAATAGCAAAATAACTAACACATCATAATTTGGTGATAAATGGAGCTTTGTTTGCAACAATTCATCAATAAATAAAAGTCTACTAATATTGATGAGTATGAGCAGAAACAGCTACATTGATATATAGACGAGAAGCTGTAGACAACAGGCTCCTATTCCACCTCCAACAGATTCATAACTTATTTCACCTGCTGGTGTGTGTGATCGAAAAATCATCCAACAAACATTGTCGGCTCAAGACGAGTACGTCATCAGTTGAAGACACATTTCAAGCCTATAGCCCTTTTGTAATGGATATACAAATCCGTGCTGTGTTTGGCTGATCCGCCAAACCAAACCAAGTCAAGCCAGCACATTTATGGAAAAGTGGGCTCATGTTGTCACCCAGGTCCACAGCATGCTCGGTCATGGCTCATTCACTGCAGCGCACATTTGGTGGATATGGATTTACTTTATAGCCGCGTTACTTATGTCAGAGATACCAAAACGCCTATTTGGAATCTATCCTCTACAATGTCAAAGCAAGCTTTAATATGCATTTAGGTGTTTCAACTGTGTTTCTGACTGAGTAGATGTGACTTGGCTGAGTTTTTCAGAGGTGGATTTAGGGATTTGGGGAAACACTATCTTGCTTTACTTTTCACGGTCTCTCTAAGTGTGGTAGAATTTACAGCTAAAAAATGACTAAAACTATAAATATTGTACGGTAAGTCCTGCATTTACATTATTTAAATGTGAAGAGTAAAAGAGTAATTCAAGGTTTTTATGCTGGATAGTTTAATAAACACTAATGCATCATACTTTTATTTTATTATTACTTAAGTTTTGTGAACACCGAGAAGTACACGGTAATGCTAAGGTTAATATCTGAGAAACGGTTGGATTTCTTACGAACATCCAATGTTACTGACAACTGTTTCACCCATACTGTACTGAGTACATTTCAGTGATAAATTCATATTGTTGTCCCAAGTGTCCTGAAATGCTGAAATACAGTGTCATGCTAAATCACATTAGCATGGTAAATCTATAGGCACACCACAAGCCGAAGCAAAGTCTTTAAAGTGAAAACCACAGATGGGGAAATATTTTGGGGAAAACAGCCAATCTCACACACACACACACACACACACACACGGCAAACACAACACAGGTCTGACAGTGACGGGGAGGGCACTGCAGCCATATGGTTCAACATGTCTCATCCCAGGAAGCTGCTGGCATCACAGCATGATTAAATAGCCATTAGTAATAATTACCCAAACAATGAAAGCAAGTGAACCCAGCAACGTTTCCAACAGCTGTTATGTAGAATCCCCAAACTGACGAATAAACAAAAGGGGAGAAAAGGGAAAAAGGGAAAGTTGTCCAGCTAAACCACAGGGTAAGCGAGAAATCCCCCTCAAAGCCAGTGGACAGAATGGGTTGGCTATGCCGGGAAGTAATGACCATCAAGGGATTTCTCTGTGGAACCTGATCATTGAAATAATACACAGTTATAAAATACCAACAATAAAATAAGTCCATTCATTTTGTTTTTTAATAATTTCATGGCTACACAAATAAAATACCAGGATCCATCTTTGGTTTCATGCGCAGATCATTATAAATTAAACTTAAAATTAATTGTTTCACACATCATCTGAGACTGGGAAATCAGAGCTGCCAGGGCTGTCAGATCTGAAGAAAAATGACATGGTAGGATTTGACTTATTTGTCCGAAAAGTGCCCATGCATTATAAGAAAGCCATTCATACAGCCTGTGCAAGGCAATACACTGAGCCAATGTCAGATAGAGAAGCTTCATCTTCATTTTACTATCTGCAAGGGGGGAAACCGGCAAATCCACACACCACAGGGAGCCAGGAAGGTTCCCGCCTCGCTATCTTTACACTGATGAGCCTCTGACAGCTGTATCTAAACTGTTCCAGACCCACACACACAAAAAATGAATTTCATGTGCAGTTTACACGCTGACTTGACAAGTTTTACCCTGACAAACTTGTGTTACTCAGAGTAAGGTGGAAGGGAGCGAACAGATTAATATGGAGAGTGCAATTACAGTCAACAACTTAATAAGAGTTATCTCACACAGGAAGTCAGAAGCCACCACCTGTGCCCTCCCACCTCCCTGAGGTGCAGTTGATAACCCGGCATTTTAATCAGTCTTCTGTGCAGCTTTTGACCTTGTGCTGACAAACTGAGACCTTCTAGGCCACTTCCCTCATCACATTGGGTATTTTGGGTGGCCCATTAGCATGCCTGATTTCTAATCTGTTCCTCATATCGCCAAATATAACAGGACTGCTCTATCATTTTCTCTTTCTGTCTGTGTATGCATCTAAATCACTCTCTCAATGTCTTTCTTCATGTTTAAAGCCTTTTTCAGTTTTACCCTCTCTGTCTTCCAACTTTCTTCCTCTCTTTAACCAAGCCCCCCAAACACACGGACACTTTCTTCAACAGTCCCTGATACTCCCTGATAACTTTAGTAGTAGTAGGCTGACAGCAGGGGCCAGGAATAGAGGCTGACATAACACTGTTTCTACCTTGGAGCTTGCATCATGAGTTAGTGTTGGAAATGTAAAGGAATGCAAAGTTGTCTTTAAACATGCACAAGGTGTTGTTTGGTCTTGGTAGGCAGGGTAAGTCTATCAAGCGTCAAAGAGTAAAGCAAAAAAAAAAAAAAACATGGACCAATGAATAGGTGTGATCACTATGTTCAACTAACCATGTGTGTGGGTATATGTATTAGTACCCAAATGTGCATTCATGTGGAAAAGAAAATGAGAGAAAAACATGGTAATGGTGGAAAAACAACAACGTGTGTCAGACCGAAAGAGGCAGAGAATTACTTAACAGCGATGACTCAAGTGTAATTATATTTTTAAAAAAGGATTATTTTGCTTTCACTCACTCATTTGCCATTAATCTACACCACCAATGAATTGAAAGAACAAATAAAACACTATTATCAAGGCTAAAAAGCTCAAGCAATTTCAATAAAAACAAAAATCACAACTCCCACAAAAAAAAGAACAAAAATCTGATGTACTCTAGTTTATAACTTGTTGTTACATCATGATGATGTATGACCTGTCCTGGTTTCCAAAGTAACTGTTTTCGTGTTATGTAAGGTTTGTGCTGACAGACAGTCAGTGCAATGACTCACTCCAGACCCACAAACCTTCAAATGACTCACCACAACACCCAGAATATACTACATTTTGCACCCCTGCTGCTCAACACTGTGAGACACTCAGTGCCACTTGAATTTAAGAGAAGGTTGAGCTTCATCACAGAACACAGGATGGCAGGCTAAAGCCAAATCTGTGCTTCTGCATCAGGTACTGTACAAAGCATTCCACGTAATGCTGATGGAATATGGATGGACATTCACCGCCTTGGAAATCTATATGTCGATGTAATGTAGTGAGAACAAGAATTGTCACTGGCTACTTGTCTTACCAATAGAAATAGAATGAGAGTGGAACTTTCATTCCCATTCACATCATCATAGCAGGATGTTTAAACAGTGGCCATTTCATTGTGTCCTACTGCCAGTGCAGTGGGCTAACTTCTGTATAAACTTCTGTAACATACATGTGGCAAGTTGTGGACTCACAATGAGGTTTTGCAGTGACAACCAAACTATCACCAGTGCACTTGGAGAGACAATAGTTTTGATTCAAACGGATTAACTTCTGTCTTTGTAAATTGATGTACTGATGCATTCTGTTTTTATTTATGTTTTACACTGTGTCCCAACGTTTTTGGTCTAGGTTGGAAATCTGTATCCTAACCTAAAATGACATCAGGCAAGATTAAGTATGAACTATTCTGAATGATAAAATTGCATTTGTAGACTCATTGTGTGTGTTTTATGATGTTAACATGAATATATGTGGTCCCCAGAGTGGCAGTATAAATCTGAAGGTAAAGCAAATAATTAACCTTCCATACCAACGTTACCAAACCTCAGAGGATTTGAGCAAGTAATTCAACCTCCAACTGCTTCAGGGGAGCTGGTCAGTGGCCAGCAGATAAAACTGTGGTTGAGCCTTTCCTCTCACAGGTCAAACATCACTACAGGTAATTTATTTATTACTAATTAATGAATTACTTTAAATGTAAATTAAATATACCAGTCTCATTTCAAACTATGCTTTTTACGGTGTTACAATGCATCACTGATTACTGTCCAACTGTGTGTAAATGCATGTTATAGCCATGCTATTTCACAGTACATAAACACATTCTCTAATTTCCTTTGCCGTTTCCTAATCTCAATAACCTGGAATCATTTTATGATGTGAATTCAGTCATTGAAAGTACACTGGACATGCAAAGATGCTAAGCTACATGCACTATAAACTACCTCCGTTTTTTAGCCTGGAAACACATTCATAAATGACTGCTATTAATTCATTCACTAATATTGTGCAGAGAGTTTGGCATTGTGCCAAGGTTTTTGATTACAGCAAAGATAATACAAAGTGGGCTTGATGACAGATTGAGTGGTTCTCACTGGTGGCAATGTGGTCTCATGAGAGTCACTCTTCCTATTGCCGTCCTGCTTAGCCCATTTAAATCTAATCCCTCAATGTAAATCTGTTTCAAAGTTCTGTGGGTTCCCACTGGTGTAAAATTGATGGCTAGAGTGCGAAACAGCTTGAGGAAAAGTGGTTAGGCTAATGTGTAACTGTAGCTGCAGTGCTGCAAAATAGAGTTTCTTTATTGGAAAAGTTGAACTCTATCCAGAACCCAGGGGGAAGCAAACAGCTAAATAAAACCTTCCTCTCACCACAACAACTGAGAAAGCAAGAAAACATCAACATTTTACTCACATAAACAGTCAAAACTACCAAGTCCAGTTTTCTTATAAGGTAAGCTGGGAGGTAAAGCTGAAAAAAGATCATCATATAAAAAAAAAGCTTAAATTTGTTGAAACAATGGGATGAAACTGAGTCATACAGACTCAAGGAGTCAGGTCAACAAATAAAAACAATGTAACCCCTTATTTAACTACAATTAAGCAAGAGCTAAATACTGTTAATCTCATAGTGGAACGAAATCATATATGAAGCAAGTGCAAAATGAGATGGATTTGCAATTTTTGATATGGAAAAGCAGACATAACAGTTGAAAAATATGTGTTGCAGAACAATCGCTACAGCAGAAATGAACTGAAATACAACAGGTGAAAAAGCAAACGCGCAGATTTAATATGTATGTGTTTATATCCACATTACAACCCTTGTTAGAAGCTGAGCCATTTAAATAAACAGTCCTCAAAATAGCAGCAATTTAGTCAATTATTTATAATATTAAACTTAAAGTCATCACATTTGCAACTGTTGGGCACAAGTGTTGATCATCTGGGATGATACTCTGTCCTCTAACTGCAGACATCCAAACAAATGGGAAAGTTTCAAAAAGCAACATGAGTCAACCCTATTACATGTCTAACTGTATCTCAATACCACCACAAATCACCAGGCTGCCACTCATCGCCACAAATGGTCAAAAGCCAATAAAGGTGTGAAGGAGGCTCTGATACATGAGTGTGAAAATGTACCAAAAACAAAGGGGGAGTTAATTCGATTGAGTAAAATACTAACGTTAACAGCTTTTCTTTGCTGGTAAACAACATTTCCTCCATGTCCTCATGGGACACTGCTGACCCCAGACCCATAAATCTAGATCTGTTCGACAAGCAAGATGAAACGTGTGAAACGTTGTTTTAGAATCTGCATGTTGCTTCACAAGCCAAACAACTAACAAAGTCAGTTCGGTAATGTGTACACACATGGTAAAATCTAAACTAATGTAACTGAATAATAACAAATGGTCTGGAACCACTAAGCAGGATATAGTATTTTGATTAAATACCTACATACCTATTTTTATAAAAATCTTGACTCTACTGTGTCCTATGCTTTACATTTTCAGGCCTAAAAATGTATAATGGTACACTTGCAGAAAACATGCCAAACTTACCGCAAGCTGTGAAAACCATTGTGTATGTTGACATCAAATTTACCTCCGGAGTCATTCAACTAGAGCTCAGTGGAGCAACCAAAGCCAGCTAATGCTAAACCTGAACTCCTCCAGGCCATGAGCTGTAATATTCATGAGCACATGTGTCCATATATGGTTGTTGAAATGACCACATTTGGATTCACCCGGGTCACTTTTTACTACTTCAAGGTTTATGTATTACAATGATTTAATAGTGGATCGTCTTGTGTACAGCATTACTCTGCTGAAAATATGGCTTGGTGACCAATATGAACTTGCCAAAATGTCTTTTTAAGAAGTTGCCAAATTGCTGGGGATAAAACTGTTAACCTTGTGGCCAGATTTTGCTACCAGGGTCAAATACCAATGTTTTATCACCTTCACCCTTGGGCCACATTTTCCCTTGACTTAAAAGCCGGCCTGCCACAAACAGATCACTTGCTCACCTAAAGAAAAAAAAAGAAATCCCCTTGTGGTACTGTCAGGTCTGTAGCCTTGTGACTGCATTGCGTACAAGATTTCATCACACAGTACGCCACACTGTCACTGCATCAACCATCCTAACACTTGACAAAGTTATGAGAAGGCTTGACATCACATTAACCATCATTTAAAGCCTGGGCCAGCTGACTTTTTCTTTCCAATGAGAAGTTAATTAAAAGCTTTGTGGCCCAACAAACACAAACATCTCCGGGGTCTTACTCATTGCCACTCCCTACCTATTGATGTCAGGGTGGATGAATCATATTTCACTAACTGATCATTTATCTGGTGATTATGATTAATTATAGGGTGGTAATTATCACCCCCGCCTGCCTGGTATTCCCTCTCTTTAAGGGCAGAGAGGCTGAGCCTGGCATTTCTGCTATTAGGGACCTAAACATAGCCAGCCCTGCTGACGGGACGGGGGGCAACCGCTTACCCTCACCCTGATAGTGATAGAATTCAAGCTTTAATTCACCATAATCACTAAGGGTCTGCCTCTTTTGATTTATGTAACCAACTTATTTCAAATGCTAAGTACTTTTTGGGTCCTCCTGCATCCACTCCTGTCCTAGATTTTTGAGCCTGCCTTGTCTAAGACATGAAAGGATTGTATTTACAGAGATTATCACCACACAGTACAAATTCATTGTTATTAATACTTTGTGCCACAGTTGTTTATAGTGTGCTGTGTCTGTAGCCACATGCTCCCTCTGAGATACAGTAGTTCACTCACAGAGAAAACAAGCACTCGTGAACTAATGGTACACTGGTTCCTGCTTTTTTTGTCTATAGGTGCATTCTGTTTCTATAAGCACTCAACACAGAGGACTGAAGAACTACTTCTTATTATTCTAATGTTACTCAATCCCTTGCCCAGTTGGTGTCAGTCCTGCTCAACTGCTGAGCGTTTTGCTCACACAAAACTCTATATAAGCAGACGTTAGTCAGAACATCAGATTTCCGATCAGATTAAAAGTGTATGTCTTAATCATAGTGCAGTAAAAGTGCGCAAGGCTGAGACCATCAGGTCAGCCAACGGACACGTGTGGCACTGTCTGGCGTTATGTTTCCCTCGTCTACATAATTCACAGCAAGTTTTGTGGTTTGGTCATTTTGAGACAAGACTTGTTTTCAATAATGAAAAACAGTGCACTGATGTGACAAAAAAAGACTTTTTGTTAAAAATGTGTTTGATTGAATTGTCAAAAATGCACGTTCTCTATCCATCCCTTCCGAGCTCATGTAGATGATTCACAGAAGACTTAAAACTGACAGCATGGAGCACTAGACGGAGTTGGAAAACCCACAGACCCACAACCCACCGCCAACGGTCAGTTACGCAATACCAAACTGCACACTTGAAGGATTATATCGAAAGAGTGTTTTTTGGGAGCACACTGGCATTGAAATATTTAATCCACTAGATGTCAGCAGTTAGTGAAGGCAATATGGTCACTGACGCACTAATATAAATTTGCAATATAAATTCCAGATGGTGTTCCGGATAACCGATCAACACCAAAATCTGATCACCTGTTCCTTGTCCAATACACACGAAAATTTCATCCAAATCCATGCAGTACTTTCTGAATTATTTTGCACACAACAAACAAACAAACAGACTGACGGACAAACGCCGGCAAAAACATGACCTACTTGGTGGAGCTAATAAGCTTGGGGTGGGATATATTATAGACAGTTATGAAGACTGAGCAGAAAAGGGTCCTTTTCTTTTTTGTAGGATCTGCTTGAAACTCTAGCAGTAGATTGTCTACAGTTTATGCCCATATAAAACTGCTGTAGATTGAAACAAATTTCTGTTTGGGAAGTAAACAAATCTACCGTGTGTGTGTG
>CAFUXE010000277.1:741754-804496 GCA_903364295.1 Serranus cabrilla | reverse complement strand
TGTGTGTGTGTGTTATACCTGTGTGTGGTGAAGGTACTCTAAATTTGATTTCCTATGTTCTGGCCCTGTCACTGTGTGGACGAAAGCAAATGCCTTTGGGGTGAGCACACGTGCTACAATCTCCCCCGGCCTCAGCTGTTGATGCCTGCCAGCTAACGGAGCAGAGCGGCTGCGTGAGACTTTAAACAGGGGGTGGGTTCATCCCTAGTCTTGTACTAGTAAACCTGCAAGACAACATGCTTTCTATACATTCTCCAAAGGCTTTTCCCATAGCATGATATACCGCTACATAATAAGATCTAAGAATAAACACATCTTTAAAATATCTATTATAGTTTAAAGTTTCAGTCTGCATAGTTAAAAAAATACACTGCACATACCTACACAGACCCCCCTCACCCACCCACCACTGTTAAAAAAGCAATGCTGTATGTAGCACAGAAAGTCACAACAACATTTAATCCTCCCTCTTCCAATACCAAAAGCATCTGACTGACAACAAGGAGCAGAGACCTCCTACTCATGTCATCCTTGTCAGAAGAAAATAGCACAGCAGTGGCCGTATTGACACGATCTTGAAACAGTGTCTGACTCACTCATGACTCATGGAACCAAATGTGGGAAATAATCAAGCAAAATTCAAGCAAAATGCCCACACACCTCAGCCTACCTACACTACCCAGTACCTACAGTACCTGATCAGGTCAGATCAGATTCTTCTGCATAATGAACTGGCTCTTCCACTGTAAAGTCCCACTAACAAATCTTTCCCATTTGGGGGAAGGGATACAGAATTCATGCATCTGAATTTTTTTTTTAATCCCCATTTGATTTTTTTTAAAGAAGCAAAAAGGGAGGTTTCTGGTAAATAATACTTGATCTATACTAAATTGTTTCTCACTGATCTAGTATAGAGTAGGTATCCCAGACCACAATATAGATATAAACCATAAGATACTTATTCATTTAAAGACCACACGAACTTCATGTACAAACCCTGGACGCAGTTTTGATTTCAGGTATAAAACCATATTAATTCTGGACACAACGCAGCAAGAACAGAATACATGAAGAGTGTACAGTATTACATTCTTACCGTGTGATAACTCGTTGGCATGGCATTAACTACACTATGTGTTGATTTTGTTCATATAAATCCAGCAACAGGAGCAGCACAGCAGAGCTCACTGCTTGACAAAATTGGACCAAATGGTAAAAATAAAATACACTGACTCACCAGCAGACAGTTACTAACCCTGAACAAACGCTAAGCTTGGTTTTAATTATTAGCGATCATAGGAGGGAATGATTGACAAAAACAGCATTTAATCATCACTAACAAAGAATATGAACCACAATTAAATGTCACTGTAGAAAGATGTTACATTTTGTCCAAATAAAGTCAATATATCTTGTCTGAGGTGGGGCTCATCATCCACTTCCTGCTTCTGGTCAGGTTTCAACTCAGCATTAAAAAATTCAGCGTATCCAAGATACGATAGCCACATGAGGGCATTAGTCCGTTACTGTTTGTCACTCACCCCATATAGGAATGAATGACTTCTGGTTTCCGTTAATCCAACAATGCATGGAGTTGTGGTGGAAGACCTATGCCATATGGTTTGGATATGTGCAAAATAGCTGTCTGCTATTTTTAAGATCTTGTCTTACACTTCTGACGTTAGTACTATTCGAGGTTGAGGGGGCGGCCCTGCAATGATCAATGCTCAAAAATATGGCATCACCGAACGTCCCAAGGAACTGATATGTAAAGAGATGTCATTTTCCTTTTTAGGTACAAATTGTACAGAATTTTCATGTATGTACATAGAAAAAAAACACACACACACACCACCCCAAACTCTCACAAAAACAACAAATAAAGTCACTATGTGCAATAATAAACACACTTGAATATAAGATCTTTACCGAATATATTAAAAAACTGCACTTACAAATTTGTCTCATCTTAATATGAGTCTTGCTGTCAGCACCAAATATTTCCCATGGCGCAGTGCACTTCATTAGTTTCATATGAACAACCCTTTAAATTTAGATTACACTCCCACAGAGACCTTTGAACGCTGCCAGCTCATATATTTCAGCATTAAGGTCTGAGAAGATGGTGATGAAGAGCTGATCCCTGAGGACTTGATTGATTGTCTCCTGTAGTTTGAGCTAAGGTCAACTGCTGCTTGTTGTTCCAGAGACTCAAAGTGTCACAAAGTTAACTTTGTCCCAATAGCTGTAACTATACTTTTAGTTCTAAAAATAAACAGGTTTAGAGTTTATTCACCATCTGAAAAAGCCACACCTGCATTGGAAATGATAGAAAATAATCCCCTGTAAAAAGATATTAAAGCTATTGGCTATTTGGAGCCCTGTTCTCATCAAATATAAACTATCTTAATAATGTACCTGTCTGTCTTAATTATTCTGCTAATCCTATTGGTTTCATGGTAGAGATTACAAACATTATTGTACAACACGCTGACATGTTTGCCTTATTACATCAGAAGACCATTACGCCACTCGAGTCACGGCTTCATTATCTGCGGCTCCAGAACAAAACCCTGAAACTGTGACGATTTCAGGATTAACTGGAGAATCCAACTCAAGCCTGTCCAAGTTATGTGCAAATCTCACTGGTAAATATAAAGAGATGGAAATATTTGACAACACTCTTTCCTCATCGCTATATTTTAATGTTGATACAGTGTATAAAGACACATAAGCCTCTTTAACTCTGTCGACTTCTATTGTTCCAGATAGTTAGCCCTGCTAAGTCGACCAACTCAACGCCTGTAAACCCTTTTCCACCAGGACATGATAATACTGCACGCTGCAGCAGGAGACGCACACACAACAGCCTGGGTGGAAATTTAGTTTACAAATTAAATGTGACATTGCGAACCACAAAATTGATCTCAAACTTACGATGAATGTGAAAATGCAACAAACCAACTAAAAACTACAGAAAAGTTACAGCATCTTTAAAGCTGCAGCAGCAAAGATACTCATTTAAAAATCAACCTCTGATGTCTCATAAATTCATATCTACAGACATTATGCTAAAACAAGAATAAGCATTTGATAACTATGATAGGTAGGCTATAAGTCTGCTAAATTACATGGCTTAACACAACTAAAGTTTTTTCACTTTAAATTAAACTCTAACTTGTTAAAGAACCTTCCACTAGATTCTTTAAGCAAATAAGATAAGTTCACCATGTCTTAGTTAAAAGCAGTGGGACATTTTTCTTCTCACAGCACAATGTTGTGATTCAGGCTGATGTCACAACAACCTTATGCTGATTTAATTAGGTAATTACAGGATCGACCTAGATTTGACTTGTGTCACCGTCAGAGGAGACTCCAATCTGGCCCTGGTAACTGTGAGGCCTCAGAGGCCCCTGCCTGGTGCCATGCAACTGTCAGCCATTTAACATCAAGATTAGCCACAGTTGCTGCCACGTGTCAACACAGCAATGAACACATGCTTAAGGTGGTGGTGGGAGAGGGAGGGAGATGGTAGTAAGACTACATGAGGTGGTACAATAAACAGACAATTCCTGTAAGTAAAGAGAGAGAAAAGTCTTCTTTCTTAACTAGACTTATGACCATGGCAAACATATTCACTGTATTTATAGTTAGGTGTAATGATAGGAACTGTGCAGGTTGATGGACATAAAAATCTAGTCCCTTGGGCCGTGTGGATTTTATGTTAATATCACAAAACATTATCCAAATGGTATTTTACTTCTTTTTTTTTGTAGGCAACACACACAGTCGCCATTGTTTATACATTGCCAACAAAATAGAATACTCACTGCAAATATTTTTCTTAGCCTTGTGCAAACAAATTCCATTGATTTCAAAGGAGCCTCAGAGCTGTAAAGCCGGCTCCCTAATCAAGCACCACATCTAAGTCCAGACAAGTATTCGGGTAGAGCCATATGAGGCGCGGGAAAGCCCACCAGATTAGCTCTTATTAATGACCTTCGGTGGGATAGGACTAAAACTCTCACTTCACCACTTGGGTTGGGTTAAGTTACCTTTGGAGGCTTGTTTTTAATATTTTGACATTTTTAACCACACATCCAGTGACACAGACACGCCGGTAGATCACAGAACAAATAATAAATAAATTAACATGGTGGGTTCACTGGTGTGTGAGACAGGATGGGTTAAATGCTGAGGTGAATTTACCCATTGTGGGACTAATAAGGGAATCTTAATCTTTAAAAAACATGTAAAATCACACCTTCTCTATAGGCAGGAAAATCCTGTTTCATGACAACAAAATCTAAAGGTGCAGAATTCCAACAACAAATATTATTCAACTGTCCAGGGTGGACTCCGTCTCTCGCCCAATATACGGCCCTATATATAATGAATTATTCATTCATTTTCTGTAACCGCTTATCCGAACCCCGATAATGAACTAATCAATTTAATATTATTGGCTTAAAAATGAAGGATATAATAACTGCACAAATGAATCCATGAAATCAGTGATAATGCTACTATGGTTTTTGTTTTTAGCTAGCCATGGTTAAATACAGGGTGGGAAAAATGTCTTCTTTCTGTCATATTGGCATGGCTCAATCATTACTTTCTTGTTCTGATAGTGTTGAAACTGGTTTAAAAGACGGGAGTGAAGAGAAATAACGCGCTGTTTTACCACTAGCCACAAAAAAGGCAACATAACATCTAAAGGGTTTATTTTATAGCAGCAGGCTCCCTTTACAATCTCAAGTGTCAGAAGAGCAATACAGCGGCATTTGTTGTCATGAAATGTCGCTACGGCTTTGCTGGCTCCACAGAAATCTCAACCCCATAAACACAAAGTGTGATCCCCAAATAAAGCAGAAAGCACAACAAAGAGTTTACCTTTCCTGAGGCATTTTCACATGTCAGTGTGCTGATGAAGAGCAGCAAGCACCGCGGCACAAGGTACAATTTGTTTAAACGACTTTCCCTTCTGTGACATGCTGCCAGAGTGATATAGAGCCAGCAGGTGGGAAGGGCAGTAAGAGGAGGAAAGTGAAGCAGGAAAAAGAGGGAAGGGGTGAATGCTAATGTGAACATGATGGGACAATACATGTTAAGCATGCTTAACTAATCTCTTTCACCATAAATCTCTTGAAGTACTGTCCATGACTAGAGTATTCATCTCCAAACCAAAAGAAAATCACAGCTAGAACGCCAGCCACTCGGACGTTTCAGAGCTGTCACATCATTTCTCAAACAAGTCCCTAAAAACTGCCTGGTTCTACAATATGGAGCTACACTCACAGGCCATACAGACATATTTCATCTGGTTTATTCTGCACGTGCCGACAGTGATTCACCTTCCTTAACAGAGTCACTGTAGACATGGACATGCTAACGTAATGGACAATGCAACACACCTTCTACAACACACATAGATTGTTTCTTTAGATCATTTTAGTTTATCACATTAGGAACATTTGTATCAGTCATACCGACTGCATTGGAGACTGTTGATAATGTGGTAGCAATCCTTATGCAACCAATTATTTCTAGTTTACAAAGATTTCTACATTACAGTGAATCTGTTCGTTTCAAGAATATATGTACAGAACAAAAATTGCAACTGACACCTTGGTTTCAATACTTCAGAGAACAACCAGCACAGGAGTTTTTTTAATCACTTAACAGAACCGAAGAACTTAAAACCACAACTTTTATCCGGTAACAGTATCACTGAAAAGACCTCAACAGGTGTTGAAACGGCAACTACAGTGTGATTAAATCAAAATGTTCACACAAACAGGACGCACAACAGCGCCCTTGTTATTCATTTAAAAGGCACACAGAGAGGATTCAAGAAAACTGGAAGATATAGTTACAAATTAGCGAAAAAGAAGAAAAAAAAAGAGAACATAGAAAGCTTGTCCCCTCCCAGCAAACACTATTAGACTTTTCATATTCAATGCAACTACTACCTCCGGGCATATACACTTTAAATTATACTGGTCATAATACATTTAATTTTGATTTACAAAAAATGCATGTGGCTTTTAATTATTATTACAACTTTCTGTTCTCATAGTTTGTGCTGTATGTTTTTTTGTAACTGGCTTTTTCTACATAGCAAGTTTGTGATTCAGTCTAAATTTGACTCAATGAAAAAGCCAAAAAAAAAAGTTGGATCATTCATTTGTGTCGCTCGTCTGCATTAAAACCAGCTGCAGTCAAAATATATTCATGATGGAATTTCGATTTTTTAATCCTGGTTTTGTAATTTACAATCATTAGAAAATATTGAAAACACGAAGGGTCAAATAATAGAGGGATTCATATGCTGTACAGATTGCAAAGCTAATTTGTTATTTGTAATATTGGGTTAAATAAATGAAATTGACTTATATTTGACCTAACTAACTATATACAGCTATACTAATATTATTTGATTGCCTTTACATTGCAAGCCTTATGTAATTGCAATGTAAAAACAATCAAATAATATTAGTACAGTTCTATTATTTGCACAACAAGAGTGAAAAGGAAACAGACAGTATCTGCAATTCTGGTGGCATAAATATGTAACCTAAATCCAAACAGACCTTTATAAATAAATATTTCTCGATTGGCTACCAAAAAATCTTAGAAACCCTGCTGGATATCTGCTGTGGTGGCACATCTTTCATTTGTTGATGATCTAAAATAAGCAGCAGACTGAAAATCCATGTATGGACGGCCGTACCCTTTTACTTTGTTGCTCAGAAGGTAATCTAATTAAAGTCGCCACATTCATGAAAAACACAAGCTGGTTATTATCTCTCCATGACAAATCTCTAAATAAAACCAGCGTCCAGTGGAATCAAAGGTCCTAAGGATTAAACTACTGCACCATTCAGGGGGACCACGCTGTTTTAAATGGTGAAAATCTGATATTTAATCTTACAGGCAAATTACATGTTGTCCCTCTCACTGTTTGGTATTGTGGACATCAATAAATACTAATAAATAAGACATAATTAATTCAACTATTCATTCTCCACCCAGTGCTGAGACACAGCTATATAACAAAGCTGGCAGACTGAATGTTCGGCCTTGACATGTTTTTACAATAAGAGGCCTGACGTTAATACCTTCATAAGAAGCATCATTGTTTAAATTGTATTATTATTATTTTGTATTATCTTTTTAATTTAACTTACACAAACAGATCTGTACTGATAACCACACTTACTAAAAACATTGCTAGTGTTTAACTAAGTTATACACATTGTTTGATACATTACTGTTTCTTGTGAAATGACACCTTATTTTCCTGTTGGTGAAGATGCCAATTATAAGATAGATAACATAGCAGCATGTAGTTTAGTTGATATTAAATATACAAACATTTTTAAATCCTTGTGTGATAAGTAAATTTTGTATTCATATAGCTTTAATTAATTATTTCATTTAATTCTTGTTTATCTATGCAACTTGTCCCAAGTGTGTCCCTTTGTAAAATAATGACCAAAGATTAGAGTCAGTGGCAAGTAAGAACATAAGTTGTTTCATTTATTATTTATAGCCAATAAACCCTTTCTGTGCTAACATTTAGTCACAAGTTTTAGGTAATTAAAACAAATAACATATTATTTAATCAATTGTTCCTCATTGTTTAATGACAGATATGCACAGTATATTAGTGTATAATGCAAATTACTGCAATGATTGTATCTCACCTTTATAGAGTACTCAAGACTTAGAATTTAACTTTACATTAAACTTTTAAGGCAATACTTGGTTTTAAGAAATCCTGCAGATAAGAGTTTCACTGACATGTGATTCAGACCAGACATTCTGTGGGAGATTTCATGCGGGTGGACATTCCACCAAATACAGTAGATTTCATCTTCCGGACATACTTCCCGCCCCCACAGCTACTTTTGAAGTTTTTTTTACAGTGCATTCATGAATTCTATCCCGTAATCCCTGTGAAAATGAGTTTTTCATGCAGCCATGTGAGCAGCAGCCATGTGTTTGTATACACCTTCTGATTCTGTGGTGGACAGAACTTTCTCTTACCTCTGCAAGAGTTCACTCGTTGTTTCGGGGGGGTATCCGCCACTTTGTCCTTTTCCCAGCATTTTTGTATGGCCCTTCTTGACACTCTCAGTGCTACTTGTCCGATCCCACGCTTGCTGCATGACAAAACAAACTCCCTACCACCACCTGCAGCCTAACCTCCACAAACACCCCCCTCAAAAATAACTACCACCGTCCAAAGACAGCAAATCCTGATGAGTCAACTTTCTCTAGCCTGCTCTGCTTTTCTCTCCCCTCACTGCATGGACAGATGACAGAAAGGCCAGTGGGAAAGAAAAGACCGGCTGCTGAGCACTTCAGCAGGGGCTCTTCCACTCAGCTATTCCTGATCGACAGCAGCAAAGTCAGCAAAGCGCCTTTTAGCCTCTTCACTCCAACTCTCTTTCCCTACAAACTACGCAACGTACACTTACAGGACTCTCAGCAACTTCTCCTCTTCTCTCAAGTGTCAAAAGATGGGGAAACCAGATCAGACCCTCTTCAAAGGGAAACAGGAGGCTGACTGAGTGAAGTGTAAAAGGGAATAACAGAAGAGGTGGGCTCAGGGGACAGCGGAAGGGGGGTGAGTTGAAAGGGACCAACTGGGAGTCCCTGCCTGGGACAGCTCCACGCGGCACAACAACAGGGACGAGAAAGTCCCTCCTGCCACAACTGATTATCACCTCCACAGTCCCACACAAACACACACCCACAGACACATGCACCCTCACATAGTCTGGCCAATGATGCACTGAGGCTCTGGGAATGCAATCGGTCACTCAGTAGGTGTCGGGATCAATTTAGCTGCTGAATCATTGGAGGGGTCCAGTCTCCTGCCCCTGGAACACCGTGTCAGATTATTCACATTTAATGGTCTGGCAGTCTGAGGTTTCACATCTGTGAGCCAAAAGGTAGGGCGTGTTTGGTAATAAATCACTATCAGGGGAACTGCACTGAGTGAGAGCACATAGGCTGTCCTTGAAGTATATGAAAAGTCTTGCCTGATGGTGCCAGGTTGGATTTTTTTTTATCATTTATTTATTTTGGGGGAATAGGAAATTGTCATTTGACAACAGGATTAACATTGTGACCGAGAACACAGACGGTTTCCAAAGGATCAGTCGGAGAATTTAAGCTGTCATGTCTATTTCCAGAAACCAAATCTCTGTCTCCATGTGGAAAGATAATGATTTTACACTATTGCTTGAATATGATTGTTTGATTTAGGATAGAAAACAAATTATGACACCTTATAAAGGTTACCAGATAAGATGAATAAATCAAAGAGATAAATATTAACAGAATGGATAAATCCAGACACAGACCTTACACTACTTGGCTTTAACCTAGAAAAGTGGAGTAAAACCAATGAACGGATTTTACCAAATGTGAACCATGTGACGAGTGGGCTTGGTACACTTAAATCAAGAATTCTTCCAGTGTCAGACATTTGTACTCGTTATAGGACTTTATGAATCTCCTTCATACTGTACTGTGATGACAGCAAAAAGAGAGACTTGAGGAAAATAAAAACAAGTTCCTGCTGAGCTCTGAAATCAGTTGGACTCTCAGCTGTCACATAAACACACACATGCACTCACTCCGCACACATGGTTGTCGCGTGTGCTGCTAGCTAGCTTCGAGCTAGCGGCTGTTTGGGGTGAATTGCACAAACAGCTCGACAGTCAAATTAAAGCCAAAAAAAAAATGCAAAAACCTGCTCTACATTCTGTCTGAACACAAGTTCATGGTCTTTCTCAAATGTGTAAATGTGTTTCAGAGTGACAGTCTTCTACAGAGGAACATTGATGATCAGCTCAAGTCAAAAGCACGCTGCCACTCAGCCAGCGGTGCATGAGGAGCTGAATTATAAATCACATTAAAACGGCCAAGAGAGGATTTTTCACTGTCCATTTTAATGACGAATGGCAAAAGTCAGAACATATCTGACGGATTCCTTGCCGACACCCACCAGGAAACTCTCTCTGCGTATTGCGTGTTTGCAAGCACGTGCATATATTCATGTGACAACTACATAACAATCCCCCAGCTTATTTTTGGCCCTGTGAGAAAGCAGATACCACTGTAGCATGAAGTGGTTTCTATAATGGTGCATGTCTGCATGACTCAGTGTTGAGCATAACAGTAGCAGACACGAATTACAATTAAACAGTTTGTCCGGTGAGTCTCCTGCAATCTTTTATAACGATCAAACTCCACATCAACAACAGAACCGTTTCCTCCACACATGTCTGAAAGGATGTTTCTCGTACATACAGTTTAACAGTTCCCTTTCATCATTCTCTTTAGGATTAAAACTGAATGAGCCACATCACTGTAGCTGCAGCAATTGAGGGAATTGTTCTCAAAAACGAACACATAAGAAATTACTGCTGCTAATCCAACCATTAAAAGTTACCACAGTGACACCCATGTCAAAGCACTTCATAATAACGCATCTGAGTGAGACTGTGCGTGTGTCCGTCTGTGTGCCGTCTATGTAAAAATGCTTTCTAGTTCTGATCATTATGGTATTTGTAGTCAATCGGAGCATCAGTAAAGCCTTCTCACTGCTCTTCGACGGGCCATCAAACCACATTTCCCATAGTTCAACAAAGCAGCCTCACCGGCTAACATTAGCGCAGTCGTGTGAGCTGAGAACATGCTGAGAAGTGATCCGTCATATTCGGTGTAGCCAGCTGTGGTTGAAAAGCCCAGTGACGAAAAGTCATTTTTGATGATTGAGAGTGGCAGCAAGAGGCCGTGCAAATAAACTAACCAATTACTAAGTGTGGAAGTTTGAGTTACAGCTTCTCACCAGTCAGAGGCCAGGAGGATTCACCTGAAGCCAGGACCGCAAACAAGTCCTCACCACTGAACACATTTATTACTCAACAGTATTTATCTGTAAAAATTAATTTATTTTACTTATTCAAGTGTATATTGAGGAAAAAGGTTAAAACATTTTACTTTTGTTGTTTTTTTTTTAAAACAAGAACTCTAAATGTTATGGGAATTCATATTTGTAATAAATATAATTTAAAAAATCAGTGTTACAAAATTTGTGTATGCAACAAAACATCCAACCATCCTCTGTCGCCGTGCTGATGCTTACTAAAAATAGAAATGTACAGCCCGACTCACTCGCCCTGCAGGTTTTATATGAAGGGAGAAGTTGGCTCTGTTCTCTCTTCTTAAATATATTGTTCAATTGAATTTCCTGAAATATTTTCATGTCTGTATGGAAGAAGATTTTTCTGAAATATTCTGGTAAATCATACTGGCAGGGATGAGGACAGAACTTGTGTGTGTGTGTGCCCCAATTGGTATGTGTGGATTTGTAAGCAGTACAGTATCTTTCCATGCACACAGTCATTATCTGGAAATTAAGAGGTATTTAGAGTGTCTCTAGTTTTATGGGGATAAAGCGAACAGGGAAATGGTTTGTCCTCTGTGCTAATCTTGTTGGATGAAAAATGTAATTGCACCACAACCTCTCTGTATCAGTATCACCATAATATTTTGTGACACAATAATTCAGTGAAACAAAGACAACCATCACAATCCATACCATTTGCCAAATGCCAAAGTAAGACTGTGCTAAGTAAGAGCAACTCCCTTTCCAGGCGATCAGTTTTCCACAAAATACCCCGGGTGCAGCTGGGAATGCCACTCTGGAGCGGAGCATTCCCATGAAGAGGGGAATGTTTATTTTGCAGTGGATTTAAGCTGACATGTGTGAAGCCATTAAGCAGGCTTAGTCTGTTAATTAAAGCCATTCTAATATTCTACCTTTAGCCTCATTAGAGTGAGACCCCTGTGTCGGGGACTGAGCACGCTACAGTATGTGACAAGCCAAAGCTCACAAATTCATTCATGAACACATGTGACACACTTACATACACACACATACACACACTGAAGGTCAAATGTGGCTATGGCCATTGCATGAGAAGAAGGTATCTATTTCAGCAGGCCTCTTTTATTGTGTGCACACTTGAACAGGCACACCAGAAAGCACCACCGACACACACACACACACACGCAACGGTGTTTATCTGGTTTTCTGTTGAAGCTCTCTGAAGAAGTTGAATTTATTTTCAATGATGCATTTTTGGTCAAACAGAACAAAAACTTCAACAGATTCAAACTTTTGTTGAATTTAAAAGTCACTATTTATTCCATGCCAAGAGATTTCCTTAAATAAAAAGCCATGCAGATTTCATTGGCAGTTCTTTTGACCCCAAGCTGCTTGATTTAAAACAAAGCTTCACTTCTCTCATTAAAATATCATGAGCACCAACTGATGAATTTACCTGCCAATACACCAAAGACACATCCTAGACTCAATGCCACGGTCAAAACTGTTAATCTAAATCATACCAAAAAAAAATAAAACCAACATTGTCATTGCGGTGCAGACGTCGGTGTCCTTGTGGCTAACCCAGACCTCAGAGAAGTTATGACCATCTATCAGCATTTGGCCGAGGATCCAGAGAACATATGACCTCATAAAACCAGCTTAAAAAAGGAATGAGGCACCAGCAATCACTGACAACAACAGCCTGTAAATTCCTTTGACAGCAGTTGCATTTTTTATTGTTGAACTAAAATTACACAGTGACACACAGCCGTGCCACAGCATGTGGATTTGCCATCGTCCCATCATGTTACTGGCTTTACGGAGCACGGACAGAAAAAACCCTGTTTTAAAACAGCCCAAAATAGAAGCCAGTTTACAAACGGTTACCGTTTTATAGACCTGAACGACACTAACACCCGCAGCGGAACCTGCATCAGTCTGTGTAAACAGATTCAGTCCCAAACCTGAGAAGCTTTTAACAGCTGACGTTAGGAAAGAGTTTGTTAACACATTCAAAGTTTATAGACTTGCACAGTCCCTACACTAACTTGTAAATAAGTAAGTGGCAAGTCTTGAAAAATTATTGAGCAGATTCTTGTAATTGAAACGACAATTTAACTTTTACATGTAAATGCAAATTAAACCAAGAATTTACAACTTCTCACTTAGCTTACGACTGTCATAATAATCATCTGATGGGTAAAATCAAGTAAAGAGAGTTTACTCAGTCAAAGTTGCTGTCAGGAATGAATAGAGTGACAAAACATTATTTAGAAGTAGAAGTAGGTTACCTGACTTAAGTAAGCTAAATAAAAATAAATGCTGTAAAAGCTAATATGTTAAGAAGCTCGGGCGGCTTTGGGTAATTTAGCTGCATGTCATTTCTATAAAATCCACAGAGGGATTTTCTGTACACACCAGCTTTCTTAAAGATATTAGTATCACAACTTAATTAAATATTCTCCTGACTGAGCTATAGCAGTTTAAATAGGCTACTCTGTCATTTTAGCCTTTCAGGTTACTAATAAAATACTGTTCAAAAATATACTTTAAGATAAAGGGAAGAAGAAATTCACACAATAAGTCGTTAAAATGCGTCTCAGCTATAACGACACTACTTCTAATTGTTTACTTTTACTTAAAAACCACAAAAGTATTATTGTATGTAACTACATCACTTTTAGTTAATTTGTAAGCCTTTTAAAGTCATAATGTTGGAATATTAATCTCAAGAATTACTTAATGAATACTTTCATTTACTTAATCAATCAACACATTTCCATTTTATCAAAAGTTGCTGTTGGACACACCTGCTATTAGGTAAGACTTTCCCTGGAAAAGTCCTGCGATGTTTAGGATACTCAACTTTAAAAAAAAAAAAATTGCATCATCAGAGGTTTACGGACAATCTCATAGTTAGCATGATCAGTCATAGAAACTTTGACTGAGCAGCTGCAGACTTTCTCAAAATCTCAAATACTAACAAAAGAAAACTGATGACATATGCCCATGCCGTTTGATTGATAAATAATCTCTGGGAGGTGTTCTACAAAAAGACCAGAACAATGACTGCTTTGTAGAAGAAAATAGTCAAAATTAATCACTAAATTCGAAAAACTAGTACAAATTCGTCTTGTTGTGTTTTTGTGAAACATGCTCCTGATCCAGTCATGTAAATCACAGAAAATGCTATTGAGACAACAGTGATCTATCTTGACAATATCACACTTGGCCTGGTGCGATCGGCTCGGGTTAAATAGTGAAATCAGGGGCCAGATCGGCTGGTGACCTTTGGTTCCACTGAGTCTGAGCCGGGGCCTCCTGCAGGGCTACAGCAGCTCAACCACAGACCAGCAGGGGTTAATGTCTGTCCCCCTGTCACGCAGATTGGTGTCAGCTAAATAAACATTACTCTGAGAGGACCGCTGGAGGTGAAACTAATATTATTCTTTAATCTGAATCCTACTGAGTATTTCTATCCATGACAATTACAAGTATGTTCATATATAATTCAATTAAAGATTTGTGCATTTTGACAAATTGAGATCAGATTCATTTTAGAAGGTCAAAGGTCTAGCTAAATACTTTACCTTAACAGTAACAGGCCTAAACGGACACCTAGCTAACTTACCTAGTATAATCTTGCATGAGTTAGAAGACTAGCCAAATACTAACCGGAGCTGAGTTCAATGCCACAACATACATAAACAGTATTCCCTGCTCCACGTTTACAGAATGACGGTTTAGGAAACTTTCTTCAACAAACTTCTTCCATTTGCAACGTCACCACAACAGGTATAACTTCCTCCATGCATCACCCAGGTAACGTTAACACCTCAGGCACCTGTTGCAACTAATGGGTCTAATGACCCAGCAGTTGGTTAGTTAGTATTTCCCTTTTTTAATAGCCAGCTTTTATCTATGCAGTTATAGGCTAGTGTGGCAAACCAAGCCAGCATAATCTTGGAAGGGAATAGGCTGGCTCAATAGTTTATCAAGACACTTGATAAATTTAGCTAAAAGCCTATTCACTACCAAAACTATATTAATCTCACTGTGTTACTATAGTCTATAGAGTATACAGTCTGTAAAACCCTTATTTTTACAGTCTATGATAACACCCTATTTACAAAACTTTCAGAAAAGTTTAATTCTTCAACAAGCCTGATGGAGCAAGAATAGACAAGATGTGTTCCTTGCTCTTCCACTTGCAAAATAAATAGATAATAATAACAAATAGATAAATAGGTAATTAGATATTAACGTAAGATATCAGTAGCATGGTTTTTAAGTGATTTAAGAAATTATTTATGCAGGAGTAAATGTTATTAGAACCTTTTAGTCTTGTGTTATTTTCTGCAACTTACCTTGGACCTGGATTCATGTCTTGGTCCCCGCAGTCCTTTCTTTGGCATGACAGGCAGAACTTATCTCTCACAAAAAACCTATCGGAGGCAGTAAGAAAACATGTTGTTGGTCAGTCAGCCGCAGCATTATTACGTCAGAGATGTAAACTCACTTTAGTGATTTTAATTTGCGCTTTTGTGTATTAGCTGACTGGCCAGTCCTGCAGCTTGCTCTATCTTAACATTAATGGGAGCGTATGTTAGCATTAAAAAGTTCGCGTTCCTTACAACAGGTAAGCGAGGTACAAGTAAGCGAAAGGTGCAGTAAATGCATTTGTAGCCTTGGTTTAAATAATCCAGGAGATGACAATACAGTGCGTGTGTTATTACCAATACCAAATTACCAATTTAAGTATGATAACTACTGAGTTCCGCTTGTTACCTTCAGTAGAAAAACAACCGAACATGAAAACACAACGTGAGATTCTGAGCAGTTCACGCAACACACGTGTGACGGTGCGTTCATAGACACGCGGACATTTCGGCTACATAGATTGTATTCATCTTAAAACAAGTTAGTTAAAACAAGTGTGACAGAAATTCAGAGTTTTAACCTAACAAAAGTTGTTTTGACATTGGATTTTTATATAGCATAAAGAATGGCTTAGATATCAGGTATTTTCACAATAAAAAGCTCAAGGCCAAGTGACGTCACAAGTCATTGATTTTAAACTTGAGTTGCAAGTCTTTTAAAATGTTGTCAAGGCAAGGTTAAGTCAGAACATTTGTGACCCGAGTCCAAGCCATGTGACTCCACACCTCACCAGAGCAAAAAAAAAAATAAAAAAATAGGCCATGAAACCACAACTTTCATCAGATTCCTTGCTTGACAGCCTGCAACTCATCCATCAGCACCACCTTCAGGCTCCAGCGCAGGCTCTGTGTCTGTAACATGTTTATACAGGAACTTTAACTCAGACCAGAATCACATCTGTGATAGGCAGTGAGACAAGTAGACAGACGGCCGGCAGACTGATCATCTGACAGGCAGATAAAACAGACGGATATGGAGATGACTTTGGAGCAGCAGAGAGAGATAGTCAGTCAGGCCTGCGCGGCAGATGGACCACCATGAAGTGCAAGGACAGAGCCAGTCTGTTTCAGGGCACCCCCCCTCCTCCTCCTCCTCTCCACCGCAGTTAATAAACACCTGTTAGACAACAAATTAACTTGTTGACTGTAAAAACCAGGACAGTTTTATGCCTGTTTTTATGATAAGTAGCTTGATTATGGGAGCTAGTATTATCGTTCATTACTGTACTCAGCATCCTGATACCGGAGGGCAGCGGGGCAAGTGGACGGTTGAAAAGATATGGTGTTTATTGTCTGAGCATGGAGGGAAGAGGGGCTGCCAAGGAGGGAGGGGGTTGGATTAGGTGGCGGAGGAAATACTATACAGGCGATAAGAGAATAGAAGAGAAAGTGTAATCATTACAAAACAAAAGATACAATCCCACTTATATTAACAGATTACAGATTATAATTGAATTATAATTCATATGCAGGTTGAGAGTAATTGTAGTCCGCAATGTTCCTCTGATCTTTGCCTTTAACAAAATACAACCTTGAACTCAAATTCTGGCAGTTTTTGCTTAATCAGTGCTACATTACACTAACTTACATCTGACTGGTTAAACAGTTATAAACTAAGTAACTGTAACCATTTTCAAATTTGAAAAGTTGCTACAGTGGCACTTAAAAAATGTATAGCCATGAAAACTTGATCTTCTTTTTAATACGATCTCAAACTAGCAAAGCTACAGCGTAATATTGAAAGGTCAAAGGGCTCACCAAGGAGTTTACCGAGACGGTTACAGCCAGTTCGGCTTATTAGCGGTCTTGCTTGCCAAAAATAAGATCAGCTATCGTCAATATGGCAAGATTCATGTGTCGGTGAATGAGCTTCAATGGGACAGATATTTTAAAATGTCACAGTTGCAGTTAAAATCTTTCTTTACCCTCGGTCAACATGTCACAGGAGTCACATGACTGTTTATTAATTGTTATAAATAATTGGCTGCAGGACTGCTTGGAGTGGCTGCCAAAGCTTTCAATAGTTAATGCATGGAAACCTCAGGCAGGACTTCACCACTGCATGGTGTGTGTGTGTGCGTAATTAGATGACATCTTGTGACGGGATCATACCATCCGCGACACTGAACCGGATCAGGCGCATACAGTGGGGGGACCAATGGCCCCTTCCCTACTCTGTACACACCTACTGCTGGCACTCTGGCTCAGACGATGACAAAATCTCTCCACAGTCAGACGAATAGCATATTAACACCTGGCAAAGTACTCAAAACTGCTTCTTCAGTAGCTCCCGCTGCAGCAGGAGTCTCCACGACCACATTTCGATGACACATGCACACACAGAGACCCTCAAGGTGAAAACAATACCAGCTGCATGAAGCTGTTATAAAGGCTGGATTCCATTTAGCTGCTTCAGTTTCAGGGCCGCGCTTTGATTTTATTGGCTGAATTGGCCACCGCAAATTAGATTTTACTTTTTACATTTTACACATCTTAGAGAAGAGAGGCAGATGGAAGGAAACTGATTAGTTGAGTTTTGAGAGTATGGCATAACTGATATGAAGTCCAGGTCTCCCTGGTCCTCATCATCTGTCAGCTGACTTGGCGACAGATAGCGTGTAGGGTTGTTAATATGTGGCAGCTGGAGACACAGATCTGCTCTCTGCTGGCAGGCTCAGGCACAGACGGATGAGGTGAGATGTCGGTGTCACACCAGGCTCACTAACCTGTTGGCACCAGTGTTTGAAACCAACTGACTTTAAGGTCAGTGTAGTTCACATTTATTAATGGATTCAGAAAAAAGCATTAAGTGCAGATAACATGGGTGATGACATAATGTACAGTGTGAGAGCACAAATACAGCTACATTATGATATAAATTATGAGTTACAAAAATGATATTAACATTTATTCTCTTTAATTCAAACAACTGAATCTAATGTGTATACATAATACATATTTATTTTGTGTGTGTGTATATATAAACACAGAATAACTACAAAACTATATATATATCTATATGTTGATTTATATATTTTATTTATTTATATGGGTTTTTTGCAGTTACTTTCATATCTGTAATATCTTTCAGCCAGAAAACATCGAATGCAATGTTAAATAATATTAACATTAAATAAAAATAAATAAATAAATAAAAAATACTTTAAAATACAAACAGGACATTCTGAAATATATTCCCTTAAAATAAATAAAGTAGGCCTTTTAAAAAGCAATATATTTATTAAACTAGTTTGCCACTTTATGCAATTATATTTACATTTATTTTACCTTATTTATTATTCCAGGATACTGGAATAATTAAATTGTATTACATAGCAAAAGTCTGTTGCATTGCACTAACATTATTAGGTCAAAATGACTTTGAATTTGGGCATGCTAGTGCACACCATGTAACAACAATAAATTGGCCTGGGTTTGTTTAGTTTGTGAATAGTAATAAACCGTGTGCATTACGGCATCTCAGGCAATTTCATCCGTTTTTCAGAAAGCCATCATTGTAACAGTGGAGTAAACTGACTTTTAAACGGAAATGCAGAGGTGGCACCTAAACATGTAAATGAATGTTCCTGCCAACCGGAGTGTGAAAATGTAACTAAATGTTCTTTTATTCAGAATAATGTGTATGGTAGAGAAAATGGAACAGCAATAACACCTATGGGGTGAAATGGGGGTTAGTTATTTCTATTTTGCACCTCAGAAGTGTGAAGTGTGGAGGAAGCAGTAAGAGAGCAGTACAGCAGAGGAAGTGTCATGTGGTTACCTAGATACAGTGGGTTAAAGGAGTATCATGAAAATATTTCAGCGGGCAAGAAATGTATTCTGTATTGTGTATTATTCTGAAAAGACAGGTGTGGGTCTTCAACGTCTAAAGGTTAAAAACCTCCTCTGACCTTGTCCTGGCAAACGCTGCGGCCCGGATGCATTGAAGGTTTGCGGTATTACAGCAGGACTCCACCAATCCTTCCAGAGAGGCCTCGATCCTTCAGATACGCCGCCAGTGCAAGGTGCTGTTACACTAGAATTTGACATGTAGGATTTCCCCTGGCACACTGTGATTAAACAGGATCATTGATATCAAAATGAAAATATAGCGTGAGGGCTGAATGCAAATGACCCCCAGACAGTTTCTGACCTCGTGTCTGCTGCGCTGCAATGCTGAATCTGAAGCTGGATGGAGCCTCGTTCCCCAGATATCTCAACATTTTTTGAGGATAAAACATAGTCCAACAATAAAGACATACATTAAAACTATATATACATATAAATATGTATATACATGTGTGTGTAACAATAAAATAAAGACAGGTAATAAAATACAGATTGTACAGATGTCTACAAAAATGCCATTTAAATTCATGTAAAATAGGATAAATTCAGATATGTTTGCTAGATGCTATATATGCATTTTTAAACCTTTTCAGTGTTTTATCTTAAAACCTGATGATTTTATGTGTTTTGTTATGCTCCTTTATGCTGTATTTTTTTCTTTCATTTTCAAAAACCAAAAGTTTTACAAACATTTTCTAATAACTGCCGGAAAATCCTCTTGAACAATGTATCATATATTTCCTCTGCAATCTTTTTTGACCATGTGAGGATGTCAAGTTTAAAGGACACAGCACCACCTTGTGGTCTTGTTAGGTGGGACATAACAGTCAGTGTCATAACATTTATCTTCAAATGTTTTATTATTTTTGTACGTTTTCTAGTTACATAAAAATGAACAAAAACATTTAAAAAGCAGATTTGAAACTAGGTGCAACATATGAGGAGTTTGATCCCAAATAAATCCAAAATGAAGAAATGATAAATTACAACTTGGCATTCCTAAACAGCAAAACTAGAACTGAACTCACTTTAGGATTCGAACAGATGAGGTTATCCATCACTGGATCACTTCTCCTTTTGAAATATTGAAATATAAAACTCACTGCTGTGTTGATTTTCCCAATCTGGAAAATTGGAATTAAACCTCCCATATATTTAACTGACCTAAAAACAGGAAATTACACAATACAGTAACAACCATAAAAAGGAACCACAACCTTTAAACATTTTACGCCATGTGGCTGGTTATGACAGATACAAGTTATCACTGTTAATGAGTATAAAGAGTTTACATTACAGGAACCTCAGAGTGGCAACAGAAACAAAACCTCCCATCCTCAATCCTTCATCTAAGTGATACCTGAACAGTCTCAACTGTACACAAGATGATTCACGTTCTGGAAAGATCCTTTAGGTTTCTAACCCTTCAGGGCCTCTCTGGCATTTTGCATTTGATATAACAGATTAACAAAACTATTGTTTATCAGCCTGGAATTATGTCAAAAGTAAATATTTTGGGCTGGGGTATTCTCAGCACATCCAATTACATTTCAACATTTGGAGATGGTCTGAGAAAACCTGCTGCATTGTTTATCTTCAACAGAAAAACTAGGAACAGGCAGAGCAGCTGAGTGAGATTTTGCTGTCTCTGGGCCCTAGTGTGGAAGTCGTGAAGCTACGCAGTGCACTGTAGAGGCGGAGGAGGAGGAGGAGGGGGATGAGGAGGATGATGAAGAGCTGAGGACTATTAACCATGGGTGGTGTCATCCTCCACAAAGTCTTTGGCCTGCTCTGCTGTGATCACATCGATGTGACTCACCTAAAACACAGGCAAACATACACACACACAGTTAATGAGCAATCAGTTCCTTCGTTTAGGCCACTGACTAAGCAATCGTTTACGTTACAAAACCACAAAAACTTGAGGAGGAAATATTTTCTTTTCACAGAGGCAGCTCGGCAGAAAACCAACCTGATGTACAGGGGGGATTTGTGGATCAATAAAAACAAGTGGATTGAAAGAAGAAATCAGTAATGGCAACAAGCGACCACTTCAGCAGAAAAATGTGAGCGTCCATCTGTTCACTGGCAGCCTCACATGCACAGTTTGTCATTTTTTGACAAGCAGCAGCGTGGCATCATGGGAGTTGTTGTCCTGTTTGTCTGATGTGACTCTCTGCCTGTTACAATATCCACATTTTGTTGGATGATATATTGTCCAATGACTAATTGTGCTGAACTATATTATTGTAATTTTAAGCCCATTTAATGCCACTTTTAAAATGACAATATCATAGATAAATAAAGAACGTGTGGCAGAAAAAATGCTGGACTATGCTAAAAAATCCTTGGTCTAATGGACATTTATTTATGCTGCACATGCACTGTTAGGCATGCGCTCCTAAATTTGTATTGCTTGTGAAATCTCAACATCATGAGCACAATGTGTGCATTTATTTTGGAGGAATGTTATGGTACTGTTCAGATCCTCCGCAACCTGTCTCTGAACCAAACCTGATCAGGTAAGATTTAAACTGGAGAAACCCTGGTTTTCAACAGAAGACTCACCTTGTTTCTGAATTTGACACCGTAAAACTTGTCAGCAGATTCGAGCAGCTCAGGCCTGAAGGTGGTGGTGATGAACTGGGCGTGGCCTGCCAACTCCACAATCATGTCTGAAATGCCATACCAAGAGAAAAGGGATTCAAACTTTCTTACATTAGCCGAGGATTTCTCACAAAGAAAAGAAACCACAGTTTTCACTGAAATCCGTCCCTGTATGAGATTCACTCAGTTCCCTCTCAACATGTTAAACTAGTCATTTACCCGAGACAGCCTTCCTGTGCTGTGCGTCGAGGGCCTGGTCGATCTCATCAAACAGGTAGAAAGGAGCGGGGTCACACTTTTGGATGGCAAAAATCAGAGCCAGAGCCACCAGAGACTTCTGACCTCCAGACAGCTGCTGCATCTCCCTCATCTCACCCTGCTTCCCTGTGAAAGACACCTACAGAGAACAGGAGACGGGTGTATGAGACTCCAGGCAGATTCATTTCACTAAATGGTTTCATTGTGTTTTGTGACAGGCGATCCAACAGATGAACATAATGCTTCTGGTTCCAATATGACAGCTCTGATAATGAAACAGCTAAATTTAGCGTGAAGAGAATGAGATATTACTCATAGCATGAACAACTTCTCCTTGTTCCCACTTTGTGTGGATGAATCAGGTGTGTTGACAAGTCCAGAAACAAACGGTAATGAGGAGTTCAGTCTTAATTATATAAGTTTAAAAAACTTTATCAGAGAAATGTTTTCAACACCCTTAAATCCAATTAAACTCATAACAATAATCTTTTGTGCAGTGTTTAGATCACTGATGACAACAGTTTTTGAAAAACATGAAAGCATTCTCAGTTAAAAATCATAAAATGAATAAAAGAGACTCTCACCCTGATGCCGACTCCAGTGAACTGGTCGACTGAGGGAACGCTGCTCTGTGAACCGGAGCCCCTCTCACTGTCTGCCCCGCTCTCGCCCTCGTCTTGTGACTGGCTGCCTTCAGCATCACCCTTCTTCATCACCAACGTGGCTTTGCCACCTGGTACCAGCTTCTGGAAAACTTCACTGAAGTTCTTCGACACCTGAGGGGAAGAAGAGGAACAGAGCTTTAGATTAGGAAATGTGCATCTAATGTGAGGCTGTAGCCAAAATATTATTTAATTTCTAAGTACAACTATGAGAATGAATATTCATTGAAAGGATTTATCAGATTGTCCAAACAAAACATGTTTTCCATCAGTAGAGTTTATCTGTTAGCTGTGAGGCTGAGTGCAAATGCAGATGTCTAAAAAAAAATCACCGTTTAGTAAAGCCTGCATTCAGAGTAGGAAATAAAATATTTTTTCATCAGGCAGTTTTGGGGCTAGTTTGGGGAAGGAACCAAATTACAGGGCAGACACTAATTCATCTTCACTTTAATGAACATTGCAAGGTAGAGCACTTGTGGTGCATTCATGTGGTTTTGGAACAATAGCATCACTATCAGCTGAAGACTGCAAAATCTAGTTCTCTTTTAATAGTTCTTATTCAAAAACATGCATGTCTCAAGGCATTTACAATAAAAAAAGCACCTACAGGCCTGTAAAACCAGGCTTTTCTTGCTTTGTTAACCAATGAGTGCCAAACAGCCATTAGGTGCCTTATGTATAACAGACTTCTGCATGAGCTAAGTGATGCTAATGAATGTATCCACCCAGAGAGACGTACCTGTTTGAAGGTGAGCTGGATGGCCTCGTACTTGCGCAGCTCCAGGACGTTCATGAGCTCCATGATGGACTTGTAGCCACGGTCCAACTCGTCCTGGCGCTTGATTAGCTTCTCCTTCTGCTCAGAGAAGTTGACAAACTGGTCCAGAGCTTTCTTGTTCACATGACTGTACTTCTTCAGCTCTGTGTTGCACTGCTCCAGTTTTCGGAACAACTGTTGGAGGAGGAAAAAAAAGAAGAAGATTAAATTTAACTTCCAGGTAAAACAAGCTGGATCACTGTCAGTATCTTTAGAAACATGCTCGTTTGAAGAGATGTATAATAATGAGAATGTGAGAATTTATTCCATTCTTTGCCATGATAAAAAAATGTTTCATGGTTCATCAGCATCATTTGTTGTTTTTTATTTTTCCTGTTAAAGAGGTTTTAAATACACAAGAAGTCCTCAGCAGCGACCTGTGTGCATCATTATCTTGACAGTCACAAGTTTGGCAAAGCTACAAAGTTTCTCTTTGTATGCTGCCAGTATCAGAGTGTGCATCTAGACCACTTGTTGACCTAATCAGGGACATAAATTCAGATCCATTATTCATTTCAGTATTTAAAAGAGTGTTGGCAGGTTCTATTCATATCTGAACATGACATGACCTGATTAAGGACCAGCTTAGTCTGGCTCAACAGCGACATGCACTCTACAAACTCTCAAACTATAAATTCATCCAGCTGAATCACTAATGACCAAGGGAATACGAGCAAGTGCCATTATTACTTGGCCCTCTGGTCCACTTCAGCAATCAATGGCAGCATCCTGCCCCCGAGCAGAGATTAACTATGTGGAGTGTTTATGAGAAAGTGTGAGGCTATTTTCAGCAATGTCGAGGAGGGGAGATGGCACGTAGGAACGCACACACTCACACACAAAGTACATGCTCAGACACTTATGAAAGATGCAGCCAAGTCCACTCAGCTCACAGTCTGTGCTCCCAGAGGCAGCTGGCTGAAAAAACCCAGAGACAGAGCACTAACTAGTGTCTGAGTCACTGGTGAGTGGGTGGGATGTAATGGCCTGGGGTCTTATTCCTTAGGAGGTCTGAGTGTCTGTGTGTGCATGCACATACACTCATAAGCATGATTCAGGTAGTAAAATAGGATGCACAAAAAGCTGACCTTCAATAGATCTTCATAGTTATTGTTAGTACTGCTGTGTTATATCTTTAGTTTCATGTGATTGCTGTTCTAAAGGTTACTTCATTTGTCATCATCTTAGACTGCTGAAGTGGATTTTTCCCCAGAAGGAGGACTAGATTTTATTGCTTCAATGGAAAGGTATTATGCACACCTTTGTTAAGTATTTCCATATGATTGAAACAGCTTACGCTCATTGCTCAATGCAAAGCTACCATATTGTTATACTTTCTGTTATTGGTACGGAAATTCTTAGGTCTGCTACCTATGTGTCCTTATCACATGGATCATATACTCTTTGCGTTCTCAGAACTTTTCTCTCCCAAATGTTAACTTATGTTATTTTTGTAATACACATGCACTTGTTTCATTTCTGCTTGTGTTTGGAGCATTACAAGACAGTAGGACATCACCTTTAAGCAAAAAGCCAACAAGAATGACTTGTGATCCACGCTAAATATGTACTAGCAACAGAAATAAACCCTCAACAGAATACAGTTTATTCAGGTAACTGTATCGAAGCAACAACAACTGAGGACAGGCCAAAAAGAGAGGTTAGTTATTTTGCACACATTTAGGATTAGTTTGGATGCAGGCAATTATCTCTTCATTCAAAGCAGAGTTATTCTTGTTTTTCTTTAACTTTAATGTACTTGAAGTGTGCACTGTGCAGCTGGAACATCTTGCAAAATAGTTACATGTATGAGATTCGTACTTGGTGTCAGCAGACTCGGATCAGGGTCTAGAAGATCCATAGAACACAAGGCATGTTTGTGTTCTGCACCCTCAACATGGAATATGTTGAAGAATTACTCAAACTCAATTAATTTATGTAGTTAAAAATGTTTAATTAGAGCTTCTATGCTTTATTTTTGGTTCCTCTCAATGTTGTGTTTTGTGTCTATCTGAAACTGTGTGTATTTATAGAAGCTGCTGCCTGTCTAGGCCACGCAATAACTTGTTAAGTAAAGGTTAAAACAATGTTTGGAAGGGTTCTCCTAATGGCTGGTACGAACAAAATCAATAACATCATGCAAATCCTGTTGCAATTTTCATATTACCACTGTACTGTTGTTTTTTTTTAAACTGCAAAAATAAAACCTATCCTTTAAATTCAATAAAAGACTATATCTGCTGCAAAATATAAATCCCTATTAAACAATAACACTGTAGCAGTGCACCTCAGAATAATGTTCATGTTGCCTGGTTGACAAATGAAACGCCACAAACCATCATGAATCCTCATTAGGCACTGTGTGTGTGTGTGTGTGTACCTGTTTGAGTGTGAGGGTCTGGTACTTCTCAAAGGCCTCCTGAGGCAGTGAGCCGAGCTCTCTGATCTTCTTCATGCACTCCTCTTTCTTCTTGAGCAGCATGCCCTGCCTGTTGGTCATCTTCTCCAGCTCCTTGGTGTCGTGGTTGATGGCGTCATTCTGCTCCTTCTCAATGTTCTTCCAACGATCCATGCTCTTTATGTGGTCCTTGATCTCCAACTCCGTCTTGTCAACCAGAGAATCCAGATCTGGGAAAGGCATTAGATGGGATGGTAAGGGTGCTGCAGTAGAAGTGTGTGGGTTTCATTCTGAACGAGACATTTGTATATAATCATAGAGGCCAAATCCCTGGCTCTGAAACTAACAAATACTCATAATACATATACATACATTTTAGTTACTTTTAAAAGCCTGTGACAAAAGCCACGATGCAAAAAACAACAAACCAAACTAAAAAATGACATCAAACTATAACGACAAATAAACAGACTGGGCGCTAAAAATGTGTGAGGTTCAGAGACAACAATTACTCCATTTGGCTTTACAACGTTCATGAATGACGTACCAACATGGAGGCCATTTCTCCCCCTTTGTTAAAAGACAGATGAAAAAAATCTGATTGTTCACTGAATCACAAATGGAAAATTGTCATGCAAGGAGCTGAGAACAAAGGACTGAATACAATGCCTACTTAAGAATGAGGCCATTCTGTTAATATGTCTTCAATTAGTGAGTAACAATGATTAAATATGAATCCATGCAAATTAATTCAATTCAGGACAACTGCCTTCACCCCCATCTGAGTCATAGCACCACTCGAACATTTATACAACACCCAGGCTGTCTCTGAAACAACACTTTATCCAGGACTCTACCCTATTTATTCATTTTACATATGAAGCTTCTATTGAAGTTTTCGAATAAAGCTCTGAAGGTCTGTCGTCAATTTTCTGACATCATCACCCAAAACTGAAATAAATAAATAAATCACACAGAGAGCCGAGCAAATGCAGATTTATAATATGATTTTTTTGGTAACAACTCAGTAATTTGCTATAATGGTGTTAGAGCTGAAATGGGTTTTGTTATTGTGGTTATATAAAAGTAATTTATGGTGTTGACAGATTTCTGCTGGCTGCGCTGTCTTTTGATGGCAGTGAAATTGTTTTTGAAAGAGTAAACATCAAAAAGTACTAAATGAAGCACTTCTTTTATCTACTTTGTTAGATAATGTTTTGAATTTTGGAAATTGTTTTTCCAATAAATAAATACTGACCGTTGGACTTCGCAACACTCTGGAGTTATTGGAATTGTTTGGATCACGTAAGTCAGAAACAATTCTACGCAGCCACCTCTGAAATCTTGTTCTACAAATAGTATAGTACCAATACTATAGCTGCTGAAATACTGGGTTTAAAAAACATGAATGACGCTTCGAAGCTGTTATAGCCCATACATTATCAACACTGTGAGTCAATCACATCACAACAATCCTCACCACCTAAAGTATTAGTATAAATGTGTGTGTTTGTGTGTGTGTGTCTGCCAATGCGATGATCTGGATTAGTTATCAGAAACTGTGTTTTGTTTCCAGGTCCTTCAGGGTCCCTTTACCAGCCCAGTGCTGTGTCTTAAGTACAGTGCGTACCTTCTGATCGAGCCAAAGTTTCTTTGACACGTTTGTTGATGCCGTCCAACTCAGATGTTGTGGCTGTGAGCACTGTGCCTCCCTCAGTCTCTCGCAGCTCGTTTAGCTCCTGTGTCAATGCAAAATAGGCCAAATCAAAAACGATGGTCATGTTTCTTTACACAGCTCTCTTCTGACTTGCATGAATGAAAGCATTGGATCCAAGACTCTCCATTTACAGAAGTGCATAATTTCAACACATTATACTCATCATCTAACAGCTGTAAATAAATAAATAAATAAATAAACATGATGTGCTGCAGCGCTGTACTGTGACATGTTTCTAGGTCGTTTAAAGGGACAACGTACCTGCTCCACTTGGTCAAGACGTTTTCTTAAATTCTCGTTGAGATATGTTTCCACTCTGGTCATTATGCCCTCCAGCTTAATCCTCTCATTCAACAACTGTCTGTTGTCCTGTAGGTGGACAGAGGGATCAACACACAAAATACAGTCACTCTTTGCCAAGTGCAGACAAAAAAAACACAAGTACATTCTCAGCAACTCAATATCTAAAATCTCTTAAAACAGTTTTCTCTTGCTCATAGTATGAAATGGAAAAATCTGCCACATAGAAAGATGTCATCAGAGAGCTAGAATAAGTGAATAATGTTAGTAACAGATATGTAACAGATATTAAAGACTGTGTTGAAAAATACCTGCTTGGACTCCTAGTAGGGCCGTGAAAATGGCCAAAATGACATTGAACATTCTTTCTAATCAGCTCATAGGCTCAAACTGTTTATATATCTATTTTTGCACCTTCTGTCCATAAGGGGGCAAACCAATACAACAAGAGACATAAGAGACCGACTACTGCACCTGTAGTTATAAGTAAAAAGAAAAGTATCAGGACACTCAGACATGTAGCCTTAACCCAAAAACGGTACTCAAAGACCTCTGTGTGTACACTCACTTGAGTCCAGGCAAATACCAATTTAACAATAACTCCTGACAAAGTGGTTTGTCACAAGCAATATCATTTGACAACCGCCAACACTGAGGAACATGAAAGGCTCCATGTTGTGGGGGGCGGAGTTGTTGCGCAACTATAGCAGGAATGGCTGAGAGTTCATTGAGGTGAAAGCTGAGAGCAGCTGGCAGTGAAAGCAACGCTGGATCACAGGAACAACCCACTCACAGATGCTGCCTGCTCCTCTCACCTCAGTCAGGTCATCTGAATACACTCGCAGGAGGCGGAGAGGAGGAGGAGCAGGAAAAAAAATTGTAGGTAACAGGAGTGTTCTCTGAACTACATATACGCAGGTGAAGGGATGTGCATGCATCCTCTATTTCATCTTAACAAGGATATTGTGCAGCTCCTTTCTTAAGTCGCTCCACATAATAATCTCAATTATGTCACACATTCTAATATCAAAACGTCCAATATCTTCAAATCTAAATGAGTATCTATCCAATACAGGTCTGTATAGCATAAAACTCTGAAGCAAAAATAAATGACTAAAACTAGCAATAACAGTCACTACAAATGTAGATTTTGTCAATTTTGAACAGAGGATGAAAACCGGCCATTTATACTCATAAGAATATATCCAAGAAAGAAATCCCTGAATCGATATAATCCTGCTCCAAAGTAGCCTTTTTGAGTTTGGGTTTAAATAAATGGCTCTGGGAATTCAATGAGCAGTAACTCAAACACATTTTTTTTTTTCTTGATCGAAGACAAATCCATACCAGGGACACAGACCACATGTCTCTATATGATTCTTGTGCTGACCTGCTGGAGTTGACGGATCTCATCGTTGAGGTCATCAACACGCCTCTGGTCCTCCAGGCTGAGCTGAGAGAGCAGATCTGTACCGAGCTCGGCCTTCAGTGACTCCCTGGTGGACTCCATGGCGTGGAGGCTGGCCTCCAGACTTTGGAGACTGCGTTGCTGAAGAAGAAAGAAAAGGAAGACAGAGACCTCAGTGGAGGGCAAAGACTGAGTGCGAGCTGGGAACGGACTGAAGCCCTTCATGTAAAGTGATGAAAAATATTCAGTGCAGTCAGGTCTTAGGGACATTGACCTCTGGGTTTGTATTCCAGTTAAATGATGATAGTGACATCAGTGAATGATCACCTTGGGCATAAACGTCTTCTCCGACTGCTGTCTCTTCTCCTTCAGCATCTTCATCTCTGACAGAATACTGTCTCGGGACGCCTTGAACTTCCTCTGCTGTGTCTCGATCTGCTGCATCTGGTTCATCAGCTGGTCGATCTCATTGTTGATGCGTGAAGGCAGTGGTTAAGGAAGTATACGCCAATGACTATTACATATTAAATTTCTTCTCCCTAGTCTCTAAGCAAAGACATTTCTTATCAGTTCTCCAAAGTTTATATGATCCAGTGTCTACAGGCTTCACTGTCCATATGTACTGTAGTGCTGTGGTTTAAGTCAAGTTAAGTCAAGTTTATATCGCCCAATGTAATAGGTCACAAATTCAACTTAGGAGCCCTTCATTCAGATAAGTATAAAACTCCCCCTAAAAACCCTAACTCTCAGACCAGACATGTGTAAAGACCAGACCAACATAAAACAACTATAGTAGAAACAATCAGGATGACAGAACTGCAAACTGTAAACATATATAAAGAATGGTTTCACATTACATTGTGTGCTTGCTGAAACTGCAGACCTTTCCCTTGGTTTAGAGTAAAACAAAAAAGAACTATACACAAATGAACTAAAAACAGAAGCAAGAGAGACCTTTTCAGTAGAGCCATTAGGAAATAAAAAGGTCACAGGACAGCTTGAAGGCTTTTAGTGCAACTCTGAGTGCTTCAGTAGTGTGATTGGCCTTCCAAGGGAAGACTGTGTGTCATCATTGATATCAAGGCAGAGGATTAAGGAGGGCTGCACATCACATCATTAATTTAATTTAACAGACAGGCTTATTGATCGTCCGGGACTACAACACCCTTATGGGTCTTTGAGGTTTAACAGGACTCAATAAACACTGAAGCCAATCAATCTGCTGATTTAAGACGACCCGCTGAAAGTCAAAGGACTGCCCCGCCTGGTATAAAGAGCAGTTCAAATAAATGACTGGTTTCAGTCCATCTGACACTTTTCTTGAATGGAAACAGCTGACACCAAAAAAGAAGAAAACTCCTGCATCAATCTCAGATTGTGATGAGATGACGACTTCAATTTTCATGAAAATATAAATAAATATAAATCAGTTGCTGTTCACATATCGAAGTCCATAAAAGTTGTATGTTAGAGCAGTCACAACACTAGGATACTGACTGTGTGACCTCAATACTTCCACTGCGATGTGGTGCTGGTGGCAAAATGAAAACAGCAACTTTAAATAGAAGGGATGGAGGAGGTGCATCAGCATCAGTAATCTCCTGCTTATTGACAGGGCAGAGGTGGGGGCTGAACAACAACCAGAGGCTTTTAAATAATTGATCAGTTCTCTGAGTCACCGCTGGCTGCAGGAGTGAAGGACTAGCGCCATGTCATCAACTCAGTCATCCGTTTCTCCTGCCTACTCACACACATACGCAATCACCAGGTGCACATTAACCCACATACGCAGTGCTGCAGTGAGAAGCTAAACACGAATACACAGGTGTGCAAACACACACATAATCATACCTGGGCGGAAGTGATCATATCCATAATAATACCGTACACGCAAGCTCAAATCCTCTCTGATCCGCCTACGTCGGCTGTCCAGAGGTGAGTCAGGGCTCTGGCTGTCATTTCCGAACAAGCACTAATCTCTCTTGACCTGCTTAGACCCTCTCATTACACCCGTGTCAACTTCCAACTGGCTGAAGGAGCCACATAACTCAGATGGAGCAATGTGACATCACACAGTAACTGAGTGAAGGCTGCACTTAAGTATTGTGTAGCTTTTTTCTTTTTAAGAGTTCCTAGAGAGGAGAAAGGTGACACATCAATTTAAATAAAGGCTTCCTACACCTCTCCCAAAGTCAAATTCAAGCACTTTTTACAGTGATAAATTACATATTTATATACAGTGCACAGTGTATATACAGTATACTGACTATTACACATTTTCATGATATTACATTAGATGTCCTTGTGGCTTAAATAACCACAAATTCTACAGAAGGGCGAAAAATTAAAGGACAACATAGTTTCATGTTTCCTATATTTTATGCAAATGTTAAGTAGTTTCAAGCACGTCACTTCAAACCTGGAAAACTCCACATTAAAATTCAAGTGTTTAAAGATTTCCAGCACTTGTAGGAACCTGGAAAATACGTCTTTATCACCAGAAGATGACTGTGTGAAGGTTGTCTTTTTCAAGAAAGATATTTTTAGGTTTCCAAAACGCTTTGTAACAAAATACTGACTAAGCATGATGTTTCCTCCGCCATTTCTCCAAGGCCAAGGGCAGAAGGCCAATATCCCAAGTGCCTACAATTCATCACACATGCTGTCGTACTTCAGACACCAACCATGTGCTGCCTGCTGTTCCATAAATATATGGAAAGACATTATTTTATGAACACTGAATAATATGTTAATACCAAAATAAACCCCGTGACATGTCAGTCCTGGTGATCCTGCAACCCTCTGGTTACAAGCCTTTATCGTTTACTATTTCAGAAAAAATGGTGATTCTGTCCTGAAAACTGAAACACATCTGTGGAACTTTTAGGAGGTTAGAAACTGATTTCTGACTAACTGCATTATTTTTTTAAGCTGAAAGATGAATGGTTTATTTTCAACTCTTCTTCAAATGTACTCCTACTTCCTGTTGACCCCATGGGGGATGAACACGAACAAAATAACAAAATAATTGTTCATTTGACTCAGCCCATTTTGTCAATATATCTCAATGGGAAGAAAAATTAGTCCCTCAGATGAAGAGATTACTTGGTAAAGCTTTTACAGAAACTGTATGACTCACCTTTGTGTAAACTGGTCCCAAACTCAGCCAGTCAGTCAACAGAAAGAGAATAAGACATTTCTATTCTACAATGAAACAAACAAACAGGTTTTCATTCCTAGTAATAAATGCAGTACAGTTAGTCATGCAGGGACTTTTAAAACTCTAATACAAATTACATAATGAAATGTTATTTCAATGAAGAGCACATGGAACCAAAATGTTCCTGTGGGCCTCCATGATTTAGAATGATCTTGCGGAGTTGTAATTGAAAGGATATGTTCAATGTTCCTGCGCAGGTTCTCGTTGAGCTTGGCCTCCAGCTCTCCCAGCTCCTCCTCAGCCTTCCTCATGTCTTTCTGCAGCTCCAGGCGAGACTTTCTGGTATCGTAGTAGCCTCCAGTCAGAGCTCCACGGTGACTTACCTGGTCACCTAGAAGGTCACAACACAATGTCTATATAATTACATGTAAAAGACAAAGAGGCTTCTGCAGTACTGGAATGACGATGGTGTATCTTAAAATAAGATTCACACAATGCATAAGGTTCAGTGTTATAAAAACCAACTCAAAGATCCGTATTTAGCGTGCTGTCCGAAGACACTTTCAATAGATGTATATTGATTTCAGGGACATTTAAAATAGGATCAGGTTACTGTATAAAACATTTTAAATGGTTATTCTAAAAAATATGATCCATGTTTAACCCTGTAGATTACATTTTGCCCAATTCTGATAGTTTACTTAATTTTAGACAGCATGTCCACATGTACTATGTATCACTGGTCAACTTACCCTCCAGAGTGATACAGTCCATGGTGAAAGCTCTGGCCAGCTGGGTGGAAACCTCCATGCTGCGACAAATCAGGGTCTTCCCAAACACATGTTTGAAGGCTTTGTCAAAGTTGGTGCTGTAGCGCAGCTTGCTGATCATGGGGATGGCGTCCTGATGGGGCAGAAACACGTTGGTGAGAACACAGTTTTAAATACTACCTCATCAAGCAAAAATTGTCTGCCGTAGAATCGGTAACAGTGGAATATACTGTATGTTTGGTGAAACTGGGACAATGCAAGTGGCTCATTGTGACCTCATGTCCCAAAGGGGATGAGGAGGATTAAGTCAATCAGTAAATCACCTGTGTTTTAAAATGAATACAGTCTTGTTTATGTGAATGTATTTCAGTGTTAGTTACACCCCTTTGCTGTCAGGTTTAATTTACCACCTACAGTAATTCAAGTACAGAATGTCCCTTACATTGGTCTCTGGGTAGGCGGTGTCCCTGACGTCCAGCTTGCTCAAGGGCAGGAATGTGACTTCTCCAGGCAGGTTCATTTTGTTGAACTCCATTAGTATTTTGGTGCTGACCTCGTCAGTCTCCACAATGTGATAGAACAGCCTAGAAATCATGAGGGATATACAACATCAGTTACTTAAAATTTTCACTGAAACAACAGAAAGAGTGAGCAATGAAAATGTGAAAAAGCAGCCCTCACCTGGTTCCAGCAGTGACCTCCACGCAAGTGTAAAAGGCGGGCTCACACTCAAAGTTATTCATGACGATGCCGTGGTAACCATTGATGACATGCTGGTTGATACCCTTTCGACGGAAATGCTCAAGGACTTTGTTGATGCTGTCAATGCCGTTCAGAATGGCCTGAAAAACCACAAGAGACAGCAGACGGATGAGAGTCACTTTAACTGGAATAAAAAGGGTGACTCTGATCCTCAATTAAGTCATTTTAACATTTTAGACATAACCTATGGATTAATTTTTAGATATATGAATTAATATTTTTCCAAAATCCTTTTATTATCCTACAATGTTCTTATAACTGTTTCTTTTTTCCACAAAAGCAGCCAGGATCTCTTCTCTTAAAGTACAACATTATTACAGAAGGTTTTTTCAAAATATATTTTAAAAAAAAACAGCGCTGTGAAGAATATGTAAAACTTATCAGCCACTGTGATTAAAATTGTGCTTCGAATATACTGTAGTTCAAATTGTGAAGTATAGTTTAAATACAGACAGAGAACTTAAGTTTGTTAATATTGTGCAGCACTGTGAACTATACACCATGAAAGATTATTAGAAAATAGATAGAGCCCATTCTGTTCTAGAGACAGGATGAGTCAGCCTCGACCGATGAAAGCAAAATAATCGCAGGACATTTGTCCATGAAGCCACAAACAGCCTTCTTTCATCTCAGCAGATATTATTCAGAAGTGATATTTGATTGATGTATCTGCCCAGAAGAAACGACTGGCAGTTACTCGATGAGGCAGCGAGGAGTGAGTCATATGTAAATTTAGTTAGCTATGATAAGGTGCCAGTAGCGAGGCAGATGAATGGTTCCATTTGATATACCTATCCTGACAACTGGCTGAGTCACAAAGTGAGTCCTTTGCAGCATTCAGGTGGGCTCATATGGTGAGAGAGGCACTTTTCCACTGTGGGGTTTGATTCATCTTTACTTGCCAGTTTCCTCTCTCACAGTTCCCCAACAACTTAGTGCATTTGTGATGGTTTTAATAGATTCGTTTCTACCTCTGGCGTACAAGTGCCATCCGGAGAGAAAGGAAGGTAAGTGTGCGCGTGCAGGTGCAAGTAAGACAACTGACATGGTACTATACATTTAACATAATTTAAATCCTCTGAAGAGGAATTTCCCTTACTGTGCTCACACACACAGAAAGACTCATCCTTCTCTTTTGACGAGGCAGACGCATTAGGTATCCAGTAGCTGCGTTATGCAAGTCAATAATTACGCAATCTTGTACATTGACACGGACCTTGCCAGTGGCTGCTCGAAGGAGCTGCTGTTTCTTCTCCAGGTCCTCTCGTTTGGCTGCCAGGGCCTGCTGCTCTGCGTTCTCCTCACGCCACAGGTAGCTGGACAGACACAGACAGTCGCACAATGTTACAGTTATGTCACCAGAAGGACCAAAACCCAACTGCAGCCATGATACTCACCGGAGGAGAAGTCAGTGATAAAAACAGCCCAAAACTAAGACACTGTACTAAAATGGCAATGTCCTTTAGACATGTTTTTATAAAAGAAAAACTGAGTTAATTTTATATTTGAGAAGAATTTCTCTTCATGAAATGTATTAACAGGACTCCTTGTCCATAACTGCAGATCTATATGCATGTATGCATTATTAAGTGTATTGCTCAAGTAATCACCCCCTTGATTTTGACATTATCTAAATAAATAAAATGCAACTCAAGGCAAAACACAAAACCCCTTATCTCTTATTAAATAATCAGATTTAAATAACTAAAACAATCAAAGTGCCAAACAGTATCCCTCTTGTTTTCATTAGGGTAATTTTTGTCAGTTGTTCATATTTTTAGATCATACACTACTAATGGCTTGCAGCTGTGGGGTCTGCTTGTGTTTCTGTCTATCAAAGAGATGTCATTATGCTGCCTTTTCACCCACCACACCTAAACAATGGATCACAGTGAACTGGAGAGCAAACATGAACATATTCATTAAATCCATTTCATTTAGTGATGGTACTAAGGGCCTTTCATTTAATCAGAATTCACTAAAAAAGGTCTCTAATCTCTTTTTAAAACTTAAATTAAAAAACACATTCTGCCTTCAGCGTGCTGTCTCAATGAATAGTTGGAGCCTTGAATGGAAAGGTTCAGTTTGTCGTGTTTCAAGAAGCAGCTGTTTTTACGAGATTTTCACTATGAAACCATAACACAATTCATCCACCGGGAGAAGCTTTTAAAAGCAAAAAGGTGTCTGGCAGCAGAGGCCTGAGGCATCATCTTCTCTTGTTATATAAATAACCTCATTGTTTAACTGGACTGAGAAGGCCCGGTGACATTAACAGCAGAAAATATATTTTAGTATCTAACTAAAGGTTGTCAAGAGGAAACAGCACATTGGCTTAAAGGAAGGGTTAAGCTTAATACATGATGCAGACATGACTCATGTAAAGGTTAATCTAAATTACGTGACTCTGTGAAATGACACACAAATAAAAAAGCATGAGCACAAGACAAGGCTGAAACTGAACTTTAAATTAAGTCCAAAGTGTGAGGTCAGAGACACTGGTTCTTACTTTCTTTCGCTCTGCAGCTCATCTTTCCTGTTCTTGACTTCATAATACTTTTTGTCCAGTTCTTCAACACGGGTCTTGACCTCATTCAAATCTTGATCGAGTTTCTGAAGGGACAAGTTGAAAGTTAGTCAGACGAACTCGCCTGTAAGGAGGTTAGAATAAAGTATAAAAATTGCATGACAAATGAATTATGCAGTAGCATTTAACAGGTCTTTCACAATAAGGGCTGATCACCAATCACTGGAAGCAGTATGGCCGATTCAAATCACCCATCAGAGGGTGTACTTAAAGCCTATTAATAATCATGGAGCACTATGATGTTTAAAAAAAAAGCATGTCATTTGATGTCATTTCAAGAATGAACTGCATAGGCTATCACTTTGTAATTATCTTTAAACAATAGGAACACACATTGTACTGCTCGAGGTTCTTCTCCTTGTTGGTCTCCGTGTCCTCCAGGTCTTTGTGGATGGCTGTGATCTGCCTCTTCTTGTCATTGATGGCCTGGTCCAGAGACTTCAGCTCCTTCTTGATCCACTTGTCCCTCTCTTCCTTGGAGGTGAACTGGCTGCCACGGCCCTGCTTGGCGTAGAGGTCTGTCCTTTCCTGTGTCGCCTGAGCCAGTCTGCAGGGAGGCACAACCACACAGGGAGATACTTAAAAAAAAAATGTATCACAAGTCCACACAGACACATCAGTGAGTCCCTACAGATGTATTAATTTCTTAACAAACAGTGCATATATACATGTGCACAGTATCAACCTTGTCAGCCAATTCTACATTTACATTTCTCATCTTTTTCTTTATCATTTACAGCCATGTAATACAGTGTGCTGTAGAGTTTTGAAAGAGAAAGTATAGGTGACGACTGGGATATGGGTCCTTCAAAGCCTTCCTTCAATTTAGGATTACAAATGTGTGTAGCACACCTGCATCAAACTACTCATAAATATCTCATGTGCATCCACCTCTTGATCTCTTGCTATCCAAATGTATTCTAAATGGGATGACTGACTCATCGAGCTCGCGGGGGCCGTGGCTGAGAATGAGTCATCCCTACCTGGATATGCCCCGCTCCTCTTTTTCCTTCACCATGTTGAATTTGGGCTCAGTCTCCTGCAGCTCTTTCTGCTTCTCCTCAATTTTCTCCAGCAGCTTCTGTCGCTCCTTTAGCAGGCGTTTCTGGAAGAGCAAGAGGAGACAATTCTTGAACAAATCTTCCAAAATGTATATTGAGTATTATGAGTGGAATAAGAGGAACATGTTGGAAGCTGGATAAGGTTTTATGAAAGAAAGATGGCAGAAGGATGTTTTCATATATTATCTGTTTATATATACATAACATTCAAACAAGGTGGAGGGTTTGCTCAATTTGTGTACAACAAATAATGCAAACATTAAATTATTGGGAATACTTCAACAAATGATATCCTATGCATTAGCTCAGACGTAATATTCATATCAGGTTTGAACCTTAAATAATTTATTTAATATAATAAACTAAGTCCTGATTTATAGCCAACAAAAGTTGCCATACAGTCTCAGTGTATTTTGTAGCGTTGGACAGATATGAATCCAGGTCAAACTGTATAAATGTCTACATGCAACATGCATCTTTATTAAGTATAATTGAATGAGGCCTGCCATGGCAGCTGGAGTAACAACGTGTATGGGCAATAACTGAAGGTGTTTCCCACTGCAGCCTACTGTGTTTTGCTTTAATGAAAAATAAATTAATGAGAAAATAAAACTAATTTAGTTCATTTTTGATATCAGTGCCCTCTTTCATCAAATGAAAAAACTATAATTTATTAAAAACTAACGTGCTTAGACAATGGACGCTGCAATTATAAACTGCAATCTGGCAAGAAAACACGGAATAAATAATAATAAAAAACAAGGATACTAAGGGGAGACGACAAGCTGCAACACTGTCATATCAGTACGTAAGTAATAGCAAAATAATCCCTCTGTAAAGTGAACTTTATTTCTGTAAAATTCCCCAAGGTTTTAAAATTATTCAGTCAGTCTCCTCCACCTTCATCAGGAATCTTAACAACTCATGGATCCTGACAGCAGCCGACCTGCCGAGTGACGACTGTTTCTGACAGATTTCTCTGTGTGGGTGGTGAGGGTGGGTTGTCATCCCACAGGTATGAAAACCTCCACTTTCCCCCCTCATGTCAACGCCATCTCAAATCAGAACCATCAGCAGCCAGTGACGCAGTTCTGCTTCCCTTGCTTTTCATTTTGCTCCAGTAACTTTTGGCTGATGCTCTGCCAGCCGTAGCCAGGTGGGCTTAATCCAACCAACAGCCAGCATGCTGCCTGGGACCCATCAGAGGTTACACACACACTGAGCCAGGAAAGCAGTTATGTGTGATTATCGTCCTCACACTCACACGTGTCGTGCACACAAACACACACTGAACGCAAAGCCATACGGAGAGTGAGTCATGCCAGCTCTGCATACACAACCTAATATCTGGAGTGATGTATAGTGGAGCTGATGGTAAAGCGTCTGATACACAGGCTGGTGCATCCTCTGTTTTGGTTCTCAATTCATCTAACTATTGGACCAGCGAACGTTCTTCTGACAGAGTCAGCACTAAAGCTGCCAAGTCGTGGGCTAAACTGCTTTCTGATTAGCTGATAAATTGTTGAAGAAAATCATCAGGAAAATCATCTGTAACATTTTTGTGAACCAATCATTCATTAAGTAAAACTAATACTGGATGTGAATATTTGACTGTTTTATATATTCGTAGGGTAGGTCGTCATTTACAGCAGGGCTACTTTCTCTCCTCTCCCTTGTTCTCTGCGTTAAACTAAGGGCGGAGCTTTGCACAAACACATGGTGCGGAGCAGAGAGAAAGGTACAGCGAGGACTTGGCAGTCTGCTAACTCGTTCCTCTTGCTTCCACTATTATCTGAAAAAACATGCACACAGGCTGGAATTCAACCATGGCTATGAGCACAGGAAATGTCTGTTAGAAGCTAAGCTATATTCAGGACATGTCCTAAAATGTATAATTTGCTGATGTAAGTTTTTTGGAGGGCTTTTGTTGCCATTCCCTGATTAGGATATTTTTTAACTGTCAGAATAAATATAATTTTAAGAAAAAATTTGGTATCTGATAAGCTACCTTCCATTTTTTCCCAAGCATTGCATAGACTCCAGTATTGATCAAATCAACAGAATTGTGACGGCAGCACTGGTGACACACGTACATTTCTTTTCAACTAGAGGAAGTAATGACAGAGGTAAGTAGAGTGGGTGAAAAGAGAAAAAGACCATCCCTCTCTACATACAGTGACGGTGAAGGGAAGGGGATGGGGGTGGGGGAGTGTTGCTGGTGCAGCATCACGTGTACAGAGTGACGCAGATGGGAGGCTTCCGTACCCTCTGTTCGCTGTTGCCTGCCAGCTCGTCCTGCAGGTCCTTGGCCTTCAGCTCGAGCTTGGTCCTCTGCTTGATCTGCTCCTGGCGCTCAGCCGATAGCTGCTCTCTTTCCTCCTTCATGGCAGAGATCTTTGACTTCAGCTCTCGCACGACACGCTCTGTCTCCTACAGACAGCAAGCCAAAAATAAAGAAACAGGCTGTGAGATTTAAAGTGTGAAGTGTAAATACAACAACTTACTTCCTCCTCAGTGATTTATCAACCAACCACTGATTTACCGAGGCCACCTACTGTAGGGAGAGCTGGATACATAGTCCCATAAAAATGTTATGATAAATGAATTGTCTATTGCGTATTTATTTGGTGGTACAGAGTCTGCTTACAATCGGACATACACAGAGAGACCATGCTGACATAGGTTGAGAAGCTAAAAGAAATGTCTAATGCCTAGAGTATTGGATGGATTTGTGTTCAGAGACATAATTTATCATTTCTCTTTACAGTCACACCCTGACAAAAGTCCTATAATGAAACTTTGATTCGCAAATCATGCTTGCATGATGAGTATCTTACTCATCATGCAAGCATAAGACATAAGGTCTTGTTGATATCAACCACAGTGGGAAACAGTCAAAGTAATCATGTTATCAAACATGGAAAATTGTGGACTGAATAATTCACTATTTAACCATTTGTTTTTAATGACAACAAACACTGAGCTTCTGATATCGGACCATCAGATTTTGAACAATTCACTAAATACTGTGTCTCTTTCTCAGAGATAATGCCGTCCTTTTTCTGCATGGTGGAATTCTTTACCTCTACTTTGTCTCTGGCATCTTGCTGAGCATCACGCAGCTGTCTGGATTTGTCTCCACAGGTCTCTCTCTTGGATGACAGCTGGAAAAAACATGGACCAAGTCTTAGTGATGATGCTGAACAAAACAAAGGAGGAAACTTGATTTTTTGGTGCACAGTGATCAGTCACATGTCTATTTAAAGAAACATTGCCTATTTGTCTATCCATTAACTCTCAATTGGCTTCATATCTGCCAATATCAATATCAAAAATTATGTGAGGGCAAACAAGCATTAATATTCTGCACTGTATTGTTTACATTTAATATTCTGAATGGTGATAATTCCTCAGACTGGCACCAAAACAAGTGAATCACAAAGTCCAACATGTTCAGTCTCTTACTTTGTATACACACACAACATCATTAGCTTTGCTTGAGTTTGTTACCTCATCCAGTTTGGCGCGGGTTTCATTAAGCTCCTGGTTGTAGATGGTGTACTCCAGGGCCCTTCTCATCTTGTCCCACTTCTGGTACTGAGCCAGCTCCTCCTTCTCATCCTCCAGGGTGTGCAGACGCTCCTCGATGTACTTCAACAGCTCATTGATCTTCTCTCGCTTCCCCTCTGAGAAAAACACACATTGTGTCGTTCTGTTAAATTTAAACTGAGACTAACTGCATATTTCGTCTTTACCTACAGTGATACTGCATGGTAAATACTGTGTAATAGGAAATGTAAAAGCATAACAACATCAATAATTAATGGCACTCTATGAGAAAAAGAGGTGAAGAAGTTCTTACCAGTCTCCTTCATGAGAGAAATACTCTCTTCTTTGCGCTCATCATACACACGTGTCCCTGCCACCTCTCTGAGGAGCTTCAGCCGCTGGGAGTCAGGTGCTGTGGCCATTTGGTTAATCTGCGTTCACATTAAAACATGTGAGATGAAACAATCTGCTGTTCTATGCAGTGCTCAGATTTTCCTGCCTGAAAAATCATTAGTTTAATACACATTTAAACAGGTGTTGATATTCCTCTAATCAGCTGATATTGGCCAAGACGTCCAGCCAAGTACAGTTGGCACTCTTTTTACAGCCCTGCCTAATACGGCAATGCATTACACAACAATGAAGACACAAACTATTATATCTTAAGCAAGTGCAAGCTTGGCGCCCACTCCTTTCTCACCTTTCCCTGCTTGACGATGTAGTAGGGGTTACTGCGGGAGAAGCCGGCACTCTCCAGAAGGTTCATGACATCATTCTTACTGCAAAAATAACAGACAATCAAACATGTGATTACATGGAAACAGTTATTTCCCGTGATTGAATGGACAGTCCATCCACAATACTTACGTCACCATCTTCTTGTCTAAGAAGTACTGGTCCTTCTTTGCGCCAATGACACGGCGAAGGGAGACTTCCTCTTTGTCGATCTGGAGGGAAAAACAGTTATCACGGGTCAAACGGAGAATCATACACAGCACCAACAGAATTGGCTGGTTATGTCACAGTATTACCAGGCTGCAATCTTTGGATTTCTAATGTGGTGCAAACTACCAACCTTCATCATCAGAAAAATAAGCACTGTGTGTACTGGAGGCAGTGTGACTGCAGTCAGTGGTCATAGAAGTTCAGTCAGCAGTTTGGGGACACAGTTCAATATAAACTAAACATCAGGTGATTATGTGCCACGTCTGGACTAAGGATATCAAGGTAAGTTCCTGTTAAAGTGATACCCACATCGGGTACTTTTGTCACATATCTTGATGGACATTTTAAGCAGAGTTCACATCTTCTGAAACATCAAATTCAAGTACTTTCCAGGCCAAGTTTCCTTAAATTCAAGGATACATCAGGCCATAGTTTGAGAAAAAGGTTCCAGGAATTACTGTCACATCCCTGAAAACTTTTACATAAGACCTTGCAGGCTTTACAGAAGCAACTTCAACCACCCTGGTCTGTTTATGCCTATTTTCAAAAATGTTCAAGGCCTTGATCCCCAGCCTTGACACATGGGAGATCAAGAGTCCTGGTATAAATGTAGCTGTATATTTGGTTAAGCTGCCAATCTAAAATGCTTTTTCTTAATTAATTATGTGGCTAATTTACCTTAATGTACTGAGGTTAATCTGGCATAAGTGCCGTACACAAAAAGGCTAGTTAAAAAAAGAAGGAAAAAAAGCTTTCTTCAAACAGCATGCCAATATAAAAGTGCATTTCTAGTTTTAGATATACAGGCTCCAACAATGAAAACAACAAAGAGCTTAACACAAGGCTTCCAGAGTATCAAGTTGGAAAAATTAATGCGCGTGTGTGATTACAGTAATAGGATCAATATGAAATGTTTGCCATTCCTACCGGCAGCCGGTTGTCAGAGTTGTCAAATATGATCTCCACAAAAGCCGAAATAACACGAGGACCAGTTCCCTCCTACAGTGACAGGGGAGGAAAATATAATGATTATATGGTTACATTTATCAACAGCCTTCAATTCAAAAAAAGTTTCAATCTCCTATTAAACATAATATTTTAACTGAAATGCAAATAATCCTACAAAGACTTTTGTAATCCGCCAGTTAAGAAGTTACACAATCTTTTACACAACAACTGTGTCACAAAGCCTTTTCAAAACAATAGCTGTTGTCTGTAGTGTGTCTGACGTTTGCACAAACTTACATGGAGCAGGGCCAGGCGCTGCTCAGGTCGCAGGTGGCTGAACTCATCACTGAGCACAAACTGGATGGCTGAGAAAGCAGAGCAGAAACACAGTTTTAGACAACAAAAAGAACCACACATAAGGAAAAATGTTTTACTGCTGTATCGAAAAAAACAATTTAGGCAGACATACCATAGAAAAAATTACTTTTTCCTGATCCATTTCTTCCAACTGCAAGAGCAAATAAAAAACATACACAGAATCAGCATTTGGTGACATACGTACACAGCCACCCACACGAGACAAGCCTTTGGTACTATCATTTTGGTCTGACAATTTACAAAGGTGTCTTCTTCCAAAGTGCATCCCCTAACACCCACATACACATATCACAGCACCGTTATATTACACAACTGAGTGAAGAGTTGAGGTGAGCATATACACACCGATGACATTGTGCTTTGGACTAAACGGGTCGACCACAGTCTGGTCCCTGTAACTTCGGAACCCCTGGATGATGACCTGCACAAGAACCCAGAGACCACCGTGAGCAAGACATCCTCCCATTTAGCATAACACTGAACACATACAGTCGCGAAATATAGGGGACTTCATTAGCAAACCAGGAATTATTCCTAAATGCAGCAATTATACTACTTCGAACCGATAAAAGTTAACAATAGACTCATGTACAACTCGTGTGCTCAGAGCATCATCAGATGTATCATAAGCGGGGCCTTCACTGTCGGCTAATGTATTAGCCCGTTTTCATTCAGGACGTTAACTGGTTTGCATGCTTGCAAACAATATAAATCACTGGTTAAACCATCACAAAACGACCAATGCTTGTGTTTACATGTGATGAAATCGACTGCATTATGGTACCGTGCAACATTAATAGAAAAGCGACAGATACGCTAACATTAGCATTGTAGCGTTAGCTTACAACCCTGGGAAGGGGGACGGTCAGTTCAGACAGCCCCGGCTAGCATTATCACGCTAGCTTGTATTGTATGTAATGTATAGCGATTTTGGTGTGATTTTTCATAGCTTTGCAATTCAATGAACGTTAAACTGTGTGAAAGCCTCGGTAGCCCGAGCACAGCCATCCAGTGGACTAACGCTCAGAAAGCCCAATGAACGTCAGGCCAGTGAGAGTCGGCAACACGCTAAGCTAAGTCTGCTGCCGTTAGCTTACCTGTTTGATGTACATGGCGGTCTAAACAGGGCGCCTCCTCGTCTGAATTTAGAGATAAGTTCCCCTCCTCCGCCGGAACTGGAGAAGCCGGGAATTTAATAACCCAAACTTAACAAAATATTAGAAACTAATGCATTCAAAATTCATGAAACTCTGTGTGGTGGGAGAGAATAACATGGAAAATGGCGGCGGGGGCGGGATAGAACGGAGCATACCATTATGTGAAAACAGGGTTTTCACAATAAATGTATACAAAATCATGTGTGGTAGTAAAACCAATTTGACTTAATTAGATCATAGAAGAATGGCATATTTGTTAGTACAGTGTCTTCAATCTTTCCTCTATAGTGTTTGTACGTAAATAACGGGGTGAACACGTTAGCTATGTGCCTACCTCCCTATTTGTACAGCTGGTACATTCTAGCTGTCTGTTTTCTAGGCGCCAAAGACAGAAAAGAAGAGTTGATGCTACACACTGCAGACTAGTAGAAAGTAATTGTATTTATCGATAAAGACTGCTGTTAAGTGAGAATCTCCAAACTATGTATTTTACTCTCTCTTCATATAGCACAACGTCACTCTGCTTCACATGGAAATTTCGACTGAAAGTCTTTACATGTGGCTGTTTTTTTGTGTACAGGTTTTCATTAATTAATTAATTAATTACCTTATGAGGATGCACTGGGCTGCACTAGTTTGATGAAGAAGAATCTAGACATGTGCAGTCTGACTAAAAGTGTATGCATTGCTGCTTATTTAAAGCTCATAGTGGCCTGGTCAGTCACTGCAGGTGTCACTGTTGCCTCTTCTGCTGCATATACTGCAGGCCTGTCCTGTCAGAAGTCACACTGGAAATGCAATTTCTTAAAAGTAGTATTGAGTGCGTTGCGCGGCAGTGTTTTTTGTTATGATCGGGGTTTTTTTGAGTATCCGGGTTTTGTGAGGTCCATATAAATAAAGACCCCTATCAGAAACCAGCATATGTTATATGAAGTACTCAGTGGTGGAATGTAACTAAGTAGCTACTCAAGCAAGAACTTGTAGTTACCTTACTTAAATAGGCCATTTCCATGTTATGCAACTTAATATTTCTACTTCTCTATATCTCATGTATTCTACATTTGTCTGAACGCTTTAGTTACTTTCCATTTTATACTTTTCATATGCCTCTTGTCCAGTGAAAACCATGAAAGCCTGTCTACAAAATTGGTAATTCTGAACTAACATTTTTTTCTTCTCATTAACTGAAAGATGAAGTGTTCCTTTATGGTTTGAGGTAAATGAGAAGGAACATTTTTCTGCAGAATAGGTACTTTTGCTTTAACTTGTAAAATTCTGCTGTTTTCCTTTTGCAGATAATACTTATGTAAGGTTTGGTGTTACTTAAGTAAAGTATCTGAATACCACTGTTGGCGTGTGAACACCTTATCTAGGTTATTGAAGTGAGAAGGTGAGAAATGTAGAAGCAACTGCACACTGAACAGAAACCTCAAATAAGAGCAGGGTACCAGAGCACATGTTCACACTACTTTTGTCTTTTCCTCTGTCATGGTGAGGGAGCAGACCTGTAGTAAAGGACTTGGAAAAAGCCCAGGCCTAATCCTATGGATTTATAGTCATTTCAAGTTCCACTTCGAGCACATGCTAAAATAATTAAAGGACAACAACTTTATATTTGTGGTGAAAACATTTATTAAACACATATTAACATCCACATTATTGAAAAAATCAGACAGACTGTAATTTTCAAATAAATTAGGTTTAAATGCCTCACTGTATTTGTGAATAGGCATTAATCACAATATCAACCTAAGGCATGTATATTGCAGTTTATTACTGTGCTGTGTTGTTTTATCATAGCAGTTCAGAAGACAGAAACAGCATCAAAGTCTGCAGCCTGTGGTTTCCACAGGCCTCCACCGAACACTGTTATCTCGACTTCTGTTTCTGTCTGTCTGCTCTGCTGGTTTCAACACGAGGCACACAGAGAGCATTAATCTTTATTTTTTCAAGTAAGACTACAAGCAGTCACCGTTCATTTTAAGGCAGTGCAGTTATTGGGCTCAGTTTGAACGGGTGGTGGACCGGGGACTGCAGGCAAGAGGTAGGGAGGGTGAACACGGATGGCTCAAAGTTTTTGGTGTTGAAGGTGGTGTTGAAGTCGTTGGCAAAAAAGGACGCAGACTCCGGGGCGCAGGGTGTGGCAGGCTCAGGTGTGGCGGCATGAGCAGGGGCCGTGGAGAGGACCTCTGACTCAAACTGCAGCAGCTGACCCATGAAACTGAAGTTGGGTGAGATGACTGCCCGGCGCTGCTTGATGATGTCAAAGGCCGCATCCAGCCGCAGCTGCTGCGTCCTCATGATGTAGGCCATGCAGATGGTGGGTGAGCGGGAGATGCCTGCTTCGCAGTGGACCAGAACCTTCCCCCCTGATTGCTTCACGTGATCTGCAAGGAGAAGAAGAAGGGGAACGTTAATGATCTGATCAATTTCTCTCTGTGATCATCAGCAGAATTGTTGCACAAAATCAAACCATTGCATAGAAAAGAAAAAGTCAATTCTGCATCCATAATCGATCAAAATGAGCTTTCCGTTTAGCAAGTATTAAAATCAAACGCAATATCAGCAAATTTTAAGTTGACAATATGACCTCACTGAGCTATTTTTACCAAAATAATTTTTAGTTTAGGGCAAAAAAAAAGGATTGATCTGTCAAAGACACAGTCTAACAATGGTATAAACATTACATTTAGAATTGAACTGCATTTTGTTTTGTTTTTTTATATCTAATGGAATTGCAGATTTGGAGAATCATATTTTAAAACTAAAGACCACGGTGTTATGTCAGGTTTTCTTTGCTTCTGTTTTATTGATATTTTTAAAGTCAAGTAATGTGGTGGAGAGGTTAAAATGAGTCAACGCAGAGTTTAGAAGTGTGAATAATAAATGAAAAATCTCATTTAAATTGTGTAATCATTGCCTACTCCTAACACCCACTCTCTCATTAATGCAAACACCTTTCTGCAGACCCGTCTAGTTTCTCTCTTTCTCAGCGGCACACAACAGCAGGAGCAGGACAGACATCAACCCTGACAGCACTCTTCCTGTGTAGATACACAGAAATGGACCCACATCTTAAACCAGTTTCGGTTGGCCGTGCACAGACACTCGTGAGTCTTGTCTGAGTCACGGAGTGCAGCTGTACATGAGACTCTCTCTCTCCTACACTGCTGTGGGGGCGCTGGGTGCTGCTGCACAGCTCATACAGAGCTGTGGGTTCTAATTTAGAGCTGCAGCACTCCTCCACACTCATCTGTACGTTCTGATGCCCACACAAAAATCTACTTTCTGCCATCTACATAAGTGTCACTCAAGACACATTTCAAGATTTAGATGATTCCTAGACATACTGCGAACACCTACACGTCTCCTTTTCTGTCTGTCGCGTGTGTAAGTTCAATCTACCTACACACACTTCGTTCCACGAAGACACCAAGAACACCTACACATATGTCTCGTCCTCTCTATTAAAAAGAAACATTGAGGGCCACTTGTGTCTGGTCCTGAGAGTCACTGCAGGGGGAACAAGCATGATTTCTGACAGCTCTGATCCTCGATATACCACATGAATGAATCATGAGCTTCCCATCTGGAGTGGAGCATGGTGACGGCAGCAGTAGGTCAATAATATTTATCGTCTCCTTCCTGACTGTACATCAGTCACCAGGTCAGAAGCCTTTCTGATTGGTGATTGATTTTCATTTGGGGCCCAGCTGCAGTGCGCTGCTGGTTATTTGTGTGCACTAATCACTTGGCTGATGGATTTTGGTGGCCTTCCCTGAATGTAGGCTAAACCTGCCCCTGGAACAATTATCGGCCTTATGCAATAATAGATCGGCTCACACAAAGGCACCCTAAATGTAGGCTGCATCCCCAAACAATGCACAATACCAACAATAGCAGCCACCCATTACTGGTCAGCCAAGCTGCTGGTGGGTGAGCTTTGTCCTTGGTTATGTGTGGCTATAAATAGCCACCAGCACATTATGTACATCTTTTGCTGCTGCTGCTATTATCCAGCACCTCTCTCCTCTCCCACACACTCTCTCTTCCTCCCTCTGTAACACATTCACTGCCCCGCTGTCCTCAGGTCCATCAATGATTCCCACCTGCAGGCAACCAACAACTATTTCTCATTATGTGTCAGTCAGCTGGCTTTCATCCTCCACCCAACCACCATAAACAACTCTGTGTGTGTGTCAGTCAGCCCCCAACCTCCTCCACCCGGCCGTTACTAAACACGGACAGCTCACCCAGTTGTCACACTGACTGCTGGCCACACCCGGCAGAGTAAGCTACTGAGATTAGGCCTGGGAGGCGATGACGGCATGGGAGCGTCTTTTTCAAGTAAAGACGAGGGGGGAGGGAGGTCGGAAGGGGACGGGGGAAGCGAGCAAATCCTGAATGAAAGCAGGCTGGCAGGATAAGTTGGTGGGGGATTGAAGGCAGGCGATCAAGTTAAACTGATTACAGCTTGGTTTCTTATAGCGTGCTATTTGTGAATGGTTAGCAGGTGAGAGGCAGCGACAAAGGGCTTATTTGAAGACGCATTTCGGAAATAAACACACCTATGTTTAGGAGACTCCTTAGGGTGATGCTGCACTCTAAATATACAGAAGTTGATGTTGTTCCAGGAAAAGGCTCCACTTTGGTGCTGGTGTCTTTATTTATTTGCCCTCCCAGTTTGGCTGTCACGATATCCGATTTTCTGTTCGGGTTATTCATGGCCAAAAAGATCACTGGACTATTTTGATATCTATAGGAAATTTGGGAAAAAAATCTTCCTAGCTTTATTTATTGTGTTTTGGTAAGTGGATGTCAAAAAATGAAGAGAGAATGTTGAGAAATGGAAATGATTTAAGAGTCCCTGTGATATTTATATCGTAGGCCTATGTATATTATTAACATGACAGCAATATTTAATTTTTTTAATATTAAGGTCATCGTCAATACCGGTATATCGCTCCTAATTCCTGTTGTCCTAGTTTGAGTGAGTATTAATTCAGATTTTGAAACCACCTTTGCTTGCAAACTCTTTAGATAAAAAAATAAAAAAGGAGAACTGGGCACGACATCCTTTTCCTTCAACTCACCAATAAAATCTATGGCCTCCTGGAAGTGGGAGCTGATGTCGGCCATGTGGCTGTCCTCCACTGGGATCCACTTGTAGTCGTAGTGGCCCTTGGCCGGCTGCAGGTCCCTGCGCGACACATTGAGCAAGGCCGTGATGTGAAGGTCGCTGAGATAGTCCTGTCTGGAGGCGTGGTAGGCACTACCGAGGTAGAGGAAAGGCAGGATCTCTACAGGTTTACCCTGAGAGGCAGAAGGGGAGAGAGAAAGACATGTGAGTTCATGTAGATAAGGACTAAATTATAAAACACATAAAAAGAAATAACACTGGACCCCAGACCCTAATTCACCCACAGTCCACCCCTGAGAAACAGTCCAGTAAGCCACAACATCCAAACACCTGCCGGCCCAGTAAGCTGCAGAGAACATTATGTTCATCCGCAGACTAAACGCACTTGGATGCATGCAGCTGGATGAATGAATGGATTTCCCCCTATTATGTAAACCATTTAGTTAAATAACCCTCAATATGTCAACCAGACACAATACAGTGTTCTTTGAGATGTGAAACAGCCACATGCTTTCTGTTTGGCCAGTGGAGGAGATGGAAGAAAGGTCAGGCATGAAAGAGTGTTTTTCTCTGTGGGGTGTCCTGATGTCAGCTGGGCATCACTGAGCGCTCTCTCCACCTTTTAGAGCCACATATGAGATGGCTGGGGAGCAGTGAAGGTCAGAGAATACCAAATGTATGTGGAGATAATGTTTTGATGCCAAATATAAGTCTCTCTGATGTCAGGAGGGCTTTTTGGATAAGGTTAAAAATAAAAACAGGCAGTGGATGTGCGCCCTGCGTGGGAGAGTTGGAAGTATAAAGGGTGTTTCCATACCTGATCATAATCTGGTTTGTGGTGAGAAAGCTTCTCGCTGTGGCTGTTGACTCTTTTCTCGGTTTCAGTTCCGCTCTGGTCGATGGTTTTCACCTCAGTGCAAAGTTCAGGGTATTGAGAGTGGAAGTTCTCGTATCCTCCTGAGAGAAGGGGGGCAAAACATGAGCACATAAGTACGCTTAGAATAATTCTGCCCCTCCAAATACACATCTTGTGAAATACCAGCGTTTATGAAACATGTCTTAGCAGCGGATTATGACCTTTATAACCTGATTATATGCGCCTAATTAATTACAGGAGGCTGCGAGTTGAAAGACCGGTAATCCTTTTAGGGCGACATCCTGAGGACGCAGAGGTGACAGACGGAAATGGATGTGTTGCAACACATTATCGCAACCCCGATGGTTTTATTTAGTGAAAATAAATGGTACGAACGGGATTCAATTTGCTTTCTTTTTTTCTTTTTATCAAAGTCATTGCACCACCAATTTGCCTGCGTTTCTTTTGCACTGACTCATCCGCTCCGTTGACGCACGCAGGACATTTATCTCTCCAAGAAGTGAGAGAAAAATGAGGGCTGCTGTAAGCACAGACCAGGGGGGTAATACGAATTATTTAGGTTTAGGTTTATCTGGATTATTAGGACAAGTAAAATAAAGGATAAAAAAAAATTTGTTGGACCGAAACGTTGAAAGAACGAAAGATTTAAACCATTAAAGTATGAATATTTTACTTTAAAATTTTGTGGACAGGAGCTAAAGAGCCAAAGAGCCGCTGACCTAAATTAAATCCCAAAACAAGTTCTTCTGAAAAACAAGAACTTGTTTTGGGAAATGTTTAAGATGTAAATCGCCGCGTTTGCTCTCTTACAAATAGTCTATTCTTGAAACAACTAGACAAACTAATACTTTTTTTCCTTTTTGAATTAAAACAGATTATTTCCAAAGCTCTCACCTTTCAGGAAACAGATGTTGGCCCCGCTCGTCAGATGAGACAGAGTGTTTATTACTATTTGTGCTACACTGTCCTTCTTCAGTTTCTGCAAGTGGGACGTCCGGTCATCCAGAGCTACGATAGCCGATATGCTCCCTTCCCGAAGCCGAAACAGGGCTCTCTCGTCCGGGATGACAAACTGCAGGGGCACCGGCCCTCCTCGGGACCTCCGGACCACCACCGAGTTGAGATTGACATTGACAGAGCCTTTGATATTGGAGTTCGTGAATGAGAAATAAGGTCGACAATCCACAATAAGGCAGCTCCCGCACTCCTTCCTGATGATCTTCCTCAGACGCCGGCAGTCAATGCTGGAGACTTTCATTTTGTAGGAGTTTGTTGTTATTATTGCCCAAAGAATTTGACTGAATTAGTCCTAGACGGCGGATACGCGCGAGCGAGGAGTCCCGTGCGCTTCTGTGTCTACATGTCCTCTAAGGGGATTCCGGCCGATCAGTTTTAAGTGAATGGAACCTCCGGCGCGTGACGCCACGAACCATATATGGACACCGGCGAGGTGTGATCGCAGCAAAAAACACGCCCACATCTATGACTGGACCGTGACTCCGCCCCCGATACTGGTAAATAAAACCCCTACTACTCACTGCGTGTCTCCGCCAGCACCGACAGCACCAACATCAGCGGACAAAGCAGAGGGACTACAGCGTACTGAGAGACAGCCAAACGACAGTCTAAACTGCAGCACAGCTGACTAAAAGAAGATGCAATGATTCATCACAGCCACAATTACACATCTTTATAGGAAGTAATGGAGATCAGTCATTAATGCATGATATTTTTCCACGTGAAATCATACAAGGTATAATTTAAGTGTAACCCCATCAACAAAAAGTGAAATGACAAATAAATGAATGTAGTCTTTGTATGATTATGATGATGATGATGATGATGATGATGATGATGATGATGTTGATAGGTGTGGGGGCAGTCTGAGGCAGTGTTCTCATTTAGGACCCCAGTGGCCTGAGGATACAAGCTTCCTCAGCCTCTCTGGACTCAGTTACCCTCTTACTGACCTCAACAGGGAGAAACGGCCCTTTATGAAGATGGTTACTAGGCTATTGGATGAATAATGAAGAATACAACACAAACACATAGTTTACCTATGTGCAAGGTCATACAAAATAATACAAATAATCTGTTCTGCAAAATGTCAGAGGACAGTGGAAAATACTCCATTGTGACTTATTTAAATGTCTTGTTTTGGCCAATTAACTTTCCAATACCAAGGGGAAATCACTTTTTTTCATTCTGTTGTGCACACAAACAAGACCTATACATGTGCATCATGTATGCAGATATTTCAATTCACCACAGACTGAGCTCCTGTGGCCCCTATAGAGACCATGCAAAATAGAAAACAATTATTTGATTTAGCTAATTATTGGAAGATTTATATATATATAATAGGCTTATGGTGACATTTTTCAGTGTTTTGTTTTGTAAAACCAACAGTCTAAAACCCCAAGGTAACCCATTTTCAGTGAACAAAACAGAGAAAAGCTGCAAATCTTCCCAATTAAGAAGCTATAAGCAGAGAAGGTTTTCTTTTAAGAATAGTTGCTGATTATTGTTCTGTCAGGCAGTCAGTTAATCAACAAATAGTTTTAATGCAAAAAGGTATATATGGTCACATACAAAAGCTATTGTGCACCATACAGACAGGCACACACCAACACAAACATACGTACATGCACTCAAGGAGAAATAGAGTTAATAGAGTACATTAGAATAGACAGCATGACACACAAGGTCTTTCAAAAAAACATAATAAACAATGATAGAAGAGCAAATTAAATAATACCAAATAAAACAATTCAATTCAATAAATTGTTATTGTTTTTGGGGGGAAATTGTGATGCAGTGTTAAAACCAACAAGAAAACATGGACAAACAGGCTAATGTATATATGATGACAACAGTTGCAAACCGCAGTTAGTAAAAAAGTAGTTGAATGTAAAAACTGCTACATAAAAGGTGTTTTTTTTGTCAATGTACTTCTGAATATATGTACTATAGTCCTCGGTAATGCGGTGACTTTCAAGAAGAGCTCAGTAGCTGGACGACAAGCAGCTGATAAAAGCACCTTCTAACTTCCGCTCAGTCCCATGTATAGCCCAGTGAACCTGCCTTATATCCCTCAGCATGTAAGCCTAATCCCCCAAATGAATTAACAGGTTTAAACGTCACACTGCGTGCACTCACGGGACGTGCAATCATCACTAACATGCAGCCTGAGACTGTTGTTGGGTTCTTTTTTGCATCAGTCTTATAATTTAAATATGTAACTTCATCCTTTAGTACGAGTGAAACCACTTTGAATTAACTGTATGTCGCAAAGCAACTGAGCATATTTCCTGCTGACTTAATTAGAGTTGCTCCAGGAACTGATTAGATAATTAATTTGAATCGCTGAGCGATTGTAACCTGTATGTATTGATTCATTTCAGTTTTATGGGTGGAGCTTCTCACCCAGAGTGCGCTGAAAGCTCAAGGTTCAACGGCTTAGCCGTGCATTAAAGGAGGCCCATATACTGTGTAATGTAAACAAGAGGCACTGAAAGCCTCTTTGGTGAAATGAATCCAACAAATATGTGTTACATCATGTTGTGTCTGCTGCATGAATGCGTGGGAATTCAGAGAGAGGGATCCTGAACAACAGGACAGAACTGTTACAAATGGACAGACACCTGACAAACAAAAAAACAATAACGAACAAACAACAGACAGCCCTATAGGCCATGTCAGTATCATTCAGTAATGGAGAGAGGACTCTGCATGTGTGGCAGTGCCTGGTGAGCTGCTTGTCTGTGATTGGTTGGTAGAAAAAGAGATGGCTGGATAGACGGATGGGTGGATGGATGCATGCAGTGTAAGATGAATGGGATGGGTTGGGTGGAGAGATGCCTGGGTGGTGGCTGAGGATTAGAGGGACAGCAGGCAGCGTGCCATATGGTCCAGTCTAATCTGGGCTTGTGACATCATGGCTGATGAGCGGGGAGGCCCACCATCCGCTTCCGAGCCCTCATTTCATTATGAGGTTTGTTAGTGTCAGCTGTAAATAACAACAGTAGACCCAGACGAGCCTGATAAACAAGACTTCAACTGGCCTTTCTCTCTCCGTGTCTCTCCTCTAGTGTCTTTCCGTCCCTGGCTGTCCTCCCTTGCTCTCACATCAGCGCTTTGTGTCCGTATGCGTCTCTCTAACAGGATTGCCTCAGTATATCAGTGGCTCTGTAGTATCACTAATATATTAAGGAAGCAGGCAGGCAATTTTTAAGCCAGCCACAATCCCGCTTGCACAGAACCGTGTAGTCAGCTGGTGGGCTATTAGAACTGTTGTGTCTGCCGTGACTGTGTCTAACGCAGTATTTTACAGTTTGTCATCTGGGCAGTGATGTCATTGGGTCACAAGTGCAACAGGTCAATTTGGATTTATGTTTTTTTTAGTTCAGCGTTTGAGGTTGAATTGATTAATCCATAAAAGAACGGGGAGCGCAGTCTCACATGCATGTCGGAATAGAAGACATAAATAATAAATGACGCAAGATAAAATATTTAAAAATATAGAATTATTATAGTACAACTAAATAGAAGGACACAATAAGTCGATTTATATTAATTGAGAATAATAATTGATAGAAAATAACTATTTAGATACCAAGAATGGTATGCTGTTTTGCTGTTTGCCATTTTGTTTTGTTTTTTTCAAAGAAAATGGCAAAATAAAAAAAAAAAAAACAGGTTCCAGCTTCTGGTTTTCTCGGTGCTCTGTGATTAAACTGAATATCTTTGCTTTTTGGACTAAAAGAAAAACATTTTAGGACATAACATGTTCTCTAAGAATGTGATAGCCATGTTTTGCTATTGCTGACATTCTATAGACCAAACAATTAGTCGAGAAAATAATCAGCAGATTGATCAATATTATTGACATTAGTTGCAGCTTTAAAAGGAAGAAAATACTGTTAAACATGTGAGTGACAATAATAGCACGTTTCAAATCATCTGTCATGTGACCCTTCTTACTGACTCAGGTCTCAGGTCAGCCTACTACTAAAAACGGTTTCATTCTTAAAATAAAATTGAACAAATTAAGAAATTCAAATAAGAAATAAGAATAAGGTTGATTTTGAACTCTATGCAACATATAAAAACTACAAAATCATGTATTAAGAGATTTTTTCCATAATGATTTAATGTAATTCACAACATAATGACCAGTTGTCACCTGCTACACTGTGCTCATCAACGTTAGATGAGATGTTCAAAGGGAAAATAATAGAAATGTACACAAAGAAGGATGCATGAAAGAAAATGTGTCACTTTAAATGTCAACAACATGCAATGATTTAGTGGATTCTGAGGGTTTTATCATGCTGAAATGTAGTTTCTGTTTACTTTAGTGCTTGCAGCAGTAGAGACATTTCCTGTTTTATTCAAAAAATACTCCATGAAATTTGTCAAAGATTCACAAAAAACAGAAGCGGAGGTCTTATAGTTGCGCTGGTTTCTGGTCTATTGAGGCTCCTGCCAGTGTAAAAATCTGTTTTCTGACTCATCCTAGATTGATTTTTAGCTGCTTCAATGCTCAACTCAGATCCAAAATGGTGGATCCTGAAAGAACCACTCTGTCTTTTCTTCTGGGTTCGACTCAAGCCGTTCACTGTTATTGTGTGCTATTTTCAGAGGCTGCTGAACTTTACTGTACTGTTCTTGTATTTGGAGATCAACCCACACAGTGTACATTTGCCCACAAAAAATAGGTAGAATAAAATACCAAGATGTATCTCATCCAAGTTAATGTTGAGGGTGTTAAACTTTGTCGGTTCATTCTTTTTTCTTGATGTTTCGTGCAAAAGAAGAGGCATGATTGTGTAAAAGCAGATTTCTTCAACATGGATCTTGTTTACTTGCCTACAGAATCCTGCAGCCGTCTTTATTATGTGTCTATTGTTGTGCTGCGTGAAACTGCTGTCACAAGACTTCTTTTATTTACACCAGACAATCACTTTTGCCAAACTGCATTAGTACGGTATGTAAGTGCGTCAGGTCACTTCCCTTCCAGAATGTCCCCTTTTCCATGTGACTTATAAAAAGCCCCAAAACACAATAGGTCGCCTTCGCTGGGACACGTCTCCCCCCTTCCCCCTCTCTCCCCCCTCAGCAGCACAGGTGCTTCCTGATTTGCTGACTGAGCCTCCAGATGATGACACTGTTTCCTAATAAGGCCCACATTACTCATCTCACCTCAGCTGACCACTGAGTGCAGCAGCCTGGAATTCCAACCGGGTACCGAAAATGACTCAAAGAAGGAGTTTCAGTGTTGGGCTGCAATTCAGTTTTCGGAACATTTCTGGTCACGGCCCCCACAGAATTAAAACGAAAATCATCACATGGAACTAATAAACCAAACATAGCAACTGAACCGAGTGCTTTGATGACTATTACTGATAAACATCTGTGGACTCTGGTTGTGAAAACAAGTACTGTTGACTGACAACTGCACCTTTAGGACTTTAAGGTATTTTGTTTTTATCTCACCTTTAATATTGAATGTGTTTTGTATGTTTAATTTAAATGACATTTTATAAGTCTGTCCTACATTATGAGCTCCCCAAGGACAGCTCAGTGTGTTCTCAAATACAAATACTTAAACTAGACACAAAAAATATTAAAATACACAATTTAGCTAATCTAACTCAGTTCAGTTTAATAGAAATTGGAAACCTTGAGATAAAATAATATGGGAAAGTAGTTTAAAAGTTGGAGCAAGGACACGTTTATTTATAAAAACAGATACAGGCCCTTCTTTAAATGAATAAACCAGTATGATTGATTTTCTCAGTGGACATAAAAAATACAAGACTGGAGATTTTCATTTTTGAAAATGTTAGTCCATTTCCAATCACAAATCTAATCTCATTAATTTAGATACAAAATAAACTTTTTAAATAGATGTAAAATATGTCAAATCTAATAATATATGATATAATTATATAATAAAATGGTATTAAAAGAAATGCTAAACATTTTGACTAAAATAAAAAGGTTTCACCTTAGTAGTAATAAACAGGTTTTGGTTTTGGTTGTGACAGTTAAAGTTGTCACTGTTGAGCTGAGCTACTGAACTCGGTGCCCCATCGATCTGAGTCACACCACCCCGTGAGAGGAGCGGCTGATTTACATAATAAACTTTTTGTAGGTGGAAACCAGTCAAGTACAAAAATAGGCCAAATTATCACAACATGCCCAAACTTTTACTGAAACCCCTACAGTCCGTCAATACTGATAGAAAAAAGAAGCAGCCATGGGATTACAATATGTAATATGTAATAAGTACAAGTATAAGCATACGTTTTTCAGGGCTTGTAGTCACACGCCGGCTTTTGTTTAGATGTATAAGCAGAGACGGCAACAACAAACGTCAGCGCTGTGAGTAACCGCACACTCAAATCAAATCACATCACATCCAATGCAAATCAACCTGTGGCTGCCAAATTCAATATGAAACAGGAATGTTTGGTATTCTTGACTTCAAGTCATGATATGATGGCCTGGATGACACATGCTGAACACACACTAAGATGCACACACACACACACATGCCTGAAAGGCTTGACTCACCCAATGATTCCCACCCACTGCTCACCGTCATGCCATGACTGTTCGGGGCAAGCCAATCTCTGAGGCAAGATAGTCAAGGAGGGAAAGAGAGAGTGTGAGTTTGTGTGTAAACTGGACGTAATTCACCCATTACGCCCTCAGTTATTGTTGGAAAGAAAAGTCACTCTGGGTCCCACCGTGAAACGTCCATTGCATAAAAATAGTCGAGGCCTCAGGTGGTGATAAATGTGGCTTGCTCTGTTTTTGAGGTGAGGGAGTCGTGGGAATTCAGCGTGGAGCTCGAGTCAGTGCCGTGACGTGTAAACTATATCAGAAAAAAAAGAAGAAGACACACACCTGGTTATTTCTTATTACACGTGTTGTCATTTCGTGTCCAGATGTTCCACAAAAACCCGGACAGCATTTGCGGTTGACAGGCTGCTGTAACTACAACGAACGCTGCACAACATTGTGTGCCGAGCTGTGAATCACAGCGTGGCCTGGTTATCATGGAGGAAAAGAACCCACGTTTATCACATCTCTTAAAATAACACAAGTACTTACGTAGATCTGTGAAAGCCATCATGACAGATGACAATATGGGAAAGGTGACTACACCTGCCTCACAGTCACACTTGCGGTACATATGTGGAAGCAGCTCCGTGTACCGTTTCCCATCAGAGCTGCTTTTAAATATCTATCCCTGCAATAAATGTACTCTGTGTTCTTTATTCCTCTTCCTTACCCAGAAATGGACAGTTATTCATAGTACAGATCTAACAGAAATGTGGTGAAAAAGTAGTTCATCACCACATAAAAATAGTGAGGTCATTTCCTGTTTTGGCATGTCAACAAGACTAGTTGGCTTTCTGCCTCTAAAATGTGTTGCAATGCTGATAGTGTGTTGGCAGCACTGAGCTCTGTTCCCGTAGAGAGCAGGGTTACAGAAAGTGTCCCGAAATGCCGTCAATGGGTAGTTACAAGACAATACAACCAGTCAGGAGGGGAATATGATGAGGCTGGTGATCTTTTTGTATTTTTTTTTTTATCACCAATAAATACAATGAAAAGACCAAAATCAACAATGAGTTGATTCTCTTGATTACTGTCTGTTTATCCAAGGCCTGATTCCGCTTATTCCTCCTTTCTATAGACCTTACTGTTGCTGAAAGAAAAGTTAAAAACACATCAATAAGCAGCTTTGTTGGATAGTAACACACATTTCTTTACAACTACTACTTACTGTGGTTTAAAGCAGCGCATTATCCTAATTTTCAGGTAAATTCATGATTTGTTTGGTTACTGGTAAAACATGTTTGAAGAATATTGAAAGACACATTATTTATCTCATACTCTCTGTCTGAAACACTACTGAAGCGTCTGTCTCTTTAAGAACTGCTCCTAAAAAAAGCCCAGCTTGCTCTGATTATTCAGTGTTTCTGGGTCTTCTGCATCTGCACACTTGACACCTGCACCTTCATTGCAGCTGGGGAATGACTGTGACAACACTGCAGCAGCACTTTCTATCTAAATATAGTTCAGTTGTGAGATCACAACTGTACAGAAGTCCTGACGGCTCGTTTAAAGGGGGAAGCAGACTGTGCTCACTTGTCTGAGGATTGAATATTTGGATACTTTTACGTATTTATGCAGCACCTAAACCTGCTTTATTAACAACAAAGACATGGAAATCTAACCATTTACTACATGGGACCTTTATTATAAGTCAGACTTATTTAACATTCATAAGTGTTAATCTAAATAATCTAAATGTTTATTTATCCGCAGCTGAAAGTAGTCCAAAACACTTGCACAATTTACTCATATTTGCTAATGCTAATGTTTTAAGATTTAAAAACTAGAAAACCCAAAACTATTAACCCATGTTGTTGTTGATTTTTAAAATTTTTTGTAGGATTTGGTGACAATAAGAAAAGCCTTATCCTTTCAGACAGAAGCTATAGTTTCAATAAACACTATTATCAAACCCCTTCAGAGACTGAATTCTTTATTTGTGGTTATTTTATGTTATGGGACATGAGAAAATCCCCTTGATGTTTGTTAAATTTACAGTAAAGGAAAATGTCTTTGTCTCTTGCATCTGACTATTTCTTTTATCTAGAACAAAGGGAAACTGAACTTTCCTTTATTTCATTTGGCTGTGTTTTGCACAGACAGTATGGTGCTACAGATGTTGTTGTTTTTGTGGTGCGTTGCTTCACATGGCCTCCTTCTTTTGCAGCCGGATGTGTAAAATCTGGGCTGTAATGCAAGTTTAAAACAGCCTCTGCAATTCATCAAGTTGAGACTATGAACAAGCTCACAGCCTTCCCATGCAGTCACCCCTCTGTCTGTCTGCCTGCTCTGCATTATTTTACCACATCCTCAGCATTATATATACGTATAACAATGCCTCTGCAAAGCTGCGCCTTCCTCTCGCTCTCTAACTCACTTTTATTGTCTATAAATATACATATATGTCACCATATTGTTATCCTTCTTCGCTTCCGCTGAGTACAGTGGGTCACAGAAGAGAGCGAGGAAGGAAGCCAGAAGATAAATAAACGCAGGGGCAGCACTGAAAATGTAGCTGGTGTTTGCCACTCTAAGGGTGTTAATGTTACTTTGAGGACGCAATAAATATCACTTTAAGCCCTCGGCGGTGAGTCAGCCAATGGATCATCAACTTCAGAGCCCAGCAGAATAAATCCCCACATGCACGTATTATGATTGTGTACATCGAGCTTTTCTGCATATAGAACAAAAATAATCCTGGTTGTATGAATGCAGCCTGATGACCCTGGACACTGTGGAGACATCATTCTAGTCACAGCGGCTGTCTCAGTTCAGTTAAATTATGAGACACACAGTTGTTGAATATGCTAATATAGAATACAGGAAACATTTAAAAAAAAAATCCCCAAAAAGTTGGAACAGTTAGTGCAAAAGTCCCGGGACTTTCACTAAGATGCAGAGCTGCAGAGTTTTCAGAGGCTTTGGGAAAGAGTGCCAGTTTCCTTCTTCCATACCTTTGCATTGTCACATAACAAAAACATTCAAACAGATTTACAGTCAAAACAGCCTTCAGCTTCTACTGAGCATTTCCCGAAGCCTGGCAGACCCGGCCTTTGTTGTTCAAGGAAGTACGCTCTCTTGTAAGCTTGAAAACATTCCTGCAGACAATTGAATGCTTGTAGCTGCAGCTGTGTGTGTGTGTGTGTTTCAAAGGTGAAAGTCAGCAAGCAGTGAGAAGACTGTTGCGTTGAGATGAAGAAAAACTATTAAAAACACAGCATACATTCAGTTGTGCAGTCAGTCTAACTTCAAAATCATTTGGTGTGACCACCTGTTACGGTTTACACAATGAAACACTTGACTCAGCAGGTTCAGCGTAATAAAAGTCAGTACCACAAGTTCCTGACAGTTGACAGTAAACAGGTCAGGTGTGTTTGTATTTTAGACATTAATGTGGCTCACCACGTGCACAGGATAAGTCTTAATACCAAGAGGGACATTTTTGCAGCAAGGCAGAAACACTGAGTAGTAATACAACGAATGCAACACTTTGAATACAAAACTAGAGATGAATATGCATCTAAAACCATTTAAAATATCTGTAGATATGTGGTTAAATGCAAGCTTTATTCATTTATGAAAATCCAAGTTTGTGGATGCAATCCAGCTGGGCTTTTCTGCCTCGACTGTTTAAAATAAGTGGCCACCACAACGTCACCCATTGGTCTGTGGACTATCATTTTAAAGCCCTGAGTTTGGCATGTTGGCCTTGTTTTTTTGGAGCCAGAAGTGTCCTTATTAAAAGAGAGGAAACTTGAGAAAGAGGTTCCTTTTGTGTTCATGTTGATTTCGATTAATTTGGATGTAAATTCTTACTAGGAAGTTCAAAGCTTTAAAATCACAACTTAAAGCCATGGCCCGATTTATATTTATATTTTTTCATGAGTTAGCCTAAACCATATCCCCTTCAAATGTCTGTTTTACTCTAAATGGGACCATCATTTACAAAACTAATGTCATGCAGGTTTAAAAAGACTTAAAACTACAGATTGAGACCATCATTTCATTGGGAAATATCCATTATAATGACTGATTAGTAGGTAATAAAAAGAAAATACGGCGATTTTCCCATAGATCTCTTTGCAATTGTACTTCTATTGCGGCTACTGGAGTCGCCCCCTGATGGCCATTAAAAAGAATGCAGGCTCAAGGTACCTGCATATTGAATTCACTTTTCCAACCGTGTATTTTTACCTTACAATGGGGGTTTACTGGACAATGTTTACACAGATTTGACAATAGAATTTTGGAAACAAATAGTTTGTCATCTTCATGAGAAACCATGTCAGAACTCTTCCCTGCACAGATGCACTGAGATAAGGGATTTTTATCAAAGACCGGAACTTAAGAGTCACTCCTGCACTCACCCCTCCCCCATTTGTTCATCTGTTTGCCTGTCCCCCCCT
>CAFUXE010000277.1:704653-721496 GCA_903364295.1 Serranus cabrilla | reverse complement strand
GGTCTGGGACGGGGCTAATTACTGCCACTTCATTACAAGATGATGTTCATATGAGGGGTTCTCTTACTTCAATCAGTCTGGGATTTACAAGTTTGAGCAAAGGAGACGGATCAGGTGAGCCATGTAATGACAGTTTCTCTGATTACTCTGACTCCACTTGAATGCAGCATAAACGAACCATCTTATCACGTTAACCAAGGCGAAAATAAATATCTGCCCTGTGATTTAGATCTGCTCCGAGTTTAATGGGTTCTTGTTCGGCCCAAGTCACATGAAAATCAGTCCAGTAAACAGATAAACCAAGAGCATGACCTCTTTGGTGGACGTGAATTATTACAGGTCAGTTGTAACATTTGGCGATTACATTTCAGAACAAAAAGTACCCGAATAAAATGTGGATTTCTGTGCTGCACGGTGAACACTTCAAAGATCAAACTGTGCCTCGCAGCCATTCAGCACCATCGAACGCCAGACAACACAACCTCCTCTTTTGTCTCCTTCACTATGCTTCATATCATCAGTGACATCACCGTGGGACACCTGCCGGCTGGCGTCACAGTTTATACTAACAAGTGCAATGACGAGTCCGGTAAGGCGTCAAAACCTCGCCTCGTAATTTAATTCAAGAGCCAGTTTGTCTGCGACTGGTTGCCTCAAAACACGTGTTGGCTGAATATCAACATCAGGCAGCATGACGACTATGCTTGTGTGTGTGTGTTTGTGTGTTTGTATGGGAGAACAGTGGTGGGCTGCATAGCACACTTGAGAAATCAATTTTAATACAAGTTAGTAAATAAGTTATTTGCAGCTCACAAAATGAAGAACACGAGTATTAAAAAAAGATATTGTTCCTGCAGAGGACCAGATTTAGTGCTTTAAACATGCACAGTGCATGTGGAATAATATGTTCATTTCTTTTGGAGTATAAAACTACAAGGTCTGCTTTAACAGAACAAAGCAGACCTTGTGCCAAGCGGCTGTGTTTAAAGGTCTCTCTGGTGACATGACATATCATAATGAGCTGTATTGCACCTCACACTTGAGTCATGACACACTGAAACACACAGAGAGAGAGAGAGGCGCCTATGGGCATAAACACACACATTAAAAGAAGAGAGAGTGGAGAGAAAGAGAGAGACGGATGAGTCTGTAGACACGTTCAGAGAGAGAGAGAGTCTGCAGGAACAAATACAGAGCAAAGGAAGAAGGAGAGCGGGGGGCCGCACAGTGCCAAGAAGAAGCTTTTATATATAATCCAGTGGTGACTCATACTCTTTGTCACAACCCTCACATTCACGTGCAGCCACACAAAGCACCAAAAACACCCCTCTTCTTTTTAAACAGTAGATGAAAGGGACAGGGTGGCAGGCTGACCCACCAACCCAAATTGGCTCGATATAACCAGATGTGACCGTCTCAGCTAAAAACACAACCCTCCTCCAAGCATCACTCCAACTCAGTCCGCCAACAAATGTGGGTTGCTGCATGTGCAGGGACAGAGAGTCACAGTCCTCATATGAAGGAGACAGGATGTAAGACAAAAAGCTGTGGTTGTTTGTTTGTCAATAACAGCGTCAGTCCTTAATGATAGAAGCTCTTGAATCTTGACCAACTGGAATATGTATCATTTATTTTATTCTATTTATTTAACTGCAATGTGATTGTTATGGCTAGCGTTAGCACATTAGCGTTAGCTTAAAACAAAGGCTAACATTAACTTTTTACGTTCAGTGATAAAACTTAATTTCAGTCCATAGCGATCAAGACGAGCAGCACAGGTGTTGTACCTGTCGCGGGTCAAATAACTTCATATTGTTGAGATACAACACATCTACGTCTCCATTTCCATCTTTACTTAGAGTTCAGACAGAAAACAAAACAATTTTTAGAGGTTATGTGACTCAGAAGAAAGACCTGAGTACATACTAATTGTCTCGGGGTGGTGCAGATTAATGCAAAGATGCATCCGTGTGAGTCGAACATTTTTAAAAGGTTGCAAATATCCTAGAAAATAATGGTGTGAGAAAAGTGAGAGTGAACAAGAAAGCAAGTCGAATGTCGGTCACTTTTCAGTAGCTTCATCCCCATAAGGGATCCGTTCACATTATCATTTGATACATTGTTATTACAAAAAAAATCTGATTATATCATGCTGGTGTAATTGCCATTCTTCACAGAATCCCTACATATAACTTTTAGATGCAAGACTTGAATGTGCAAGGTGAGAATTTACTGTAATGATTAAACGGCTGAATGCACTGTTAGACTCCTATCTCCTATAATAAGCTACAGTTTGTTGTACATCTGTCTAGACAATCCAGTTTTTTGATTTGAAAGCGCCCCAGCAAAGTAATAGGAAAAGACAAGATACAAAGACGACTTATAATGAGAAGTCACTCCTCCACTCATCATGATTAACATGAAGTAGTGGCGACTTCTTAGAAAACACATTAAGTCTTGTCACAAAGGCTTTATTAAGACATGTGGTGAGGACACTGCAGTGTGATTCACCCTTCCTCATTTCCTGTTGTCCGCAGTCTGGGAGCCACAAAGCCCCACATGGATAAGGAGGACGGAGAGCGGGTCACTGCAGATCAGAGGCAGATAGAGCGGGGCGCAAAAAACGTGACTCCCTCCTCATCATGACCACCGCCACCCCAGCGAGTTCTCATTAGTGGCCGCGTGTGATATGATAAGGTGTGAATGACGGCGGTGTGAGGCGTACCAGATCTTACACTGTCACAGTCTCACATCTAATTGGACGGGTGGCAGCTTTACCAATGTTGTTGTTGTTGTTGTTGAGGAGGGAGGCGCGGCTGGATGGAGGATGCTCGGCTACAAGGAAGCACGAAATAACAAAGGAACGTCTGTGATACTCGCACAAACGCAAACCCACACAGCCTCAAACTCGCACACTCATTTAGGTCAAGAAACGAGCGTAGGCACAGAAATACACAGCAGCATGAGCTCTTATTTCACAAGCTATGATACACACTCTCACTCCGTGCGCTCTGTACCTGCAACGCACAGAGACGACACACTCAATTTGAATTCCCCTCACACGGTTTCTCCCCCTCTACTGTAAGAGGGGGCGCGATGCTGCTGCTGCTGGTGTTGACGTAGCAATTATCGTTCTCCAGCATTACAGCCAATCCTCGTGGATTACAGGCGCAGAAGAAGAAGAGTTAGTCATTATCCTTGTACAAGCGTCATCTCTATCATCATACCAGTCATCTGCTGTGCAGATATGTTAATTGAGGGGTTGGAGCTGCGATAACGCTGATAAAAGCAGACACGTTCACTAATAGGAACGGTGGGAGACGACAGGGGATGAAAACTTTTAAAGTGGCTTCACAGCGGGTGGATTCCCGGAGCTTCCTCCTTCCCCTGTGTGAAGCAGGCTGCAGCTGAGGAGGTGGTGAATATAACGTGCAGCACCGCCGAGCAGCAGCTCCATCTGATCATGTACGGGGACACATGTAGGTCAGAGTTAAAGGTCTGTTTCCCCAAATTTATATGAAAATTTTCTTGGCTTATTTTCCCTGAGAATACTCGTGGTGAGCCTTTTTAAGTGCCTCAAAGTAGGAGCGATCCAGGCTTAAAAGACTGGGGGAAAAGTGAACCCCTGCTGTCGCCAAAAAAAATCAAAGCTGGGCTCCTTCTAACTACTATAAAACAGCTGGATACTGTTACTGTTATACATAAAACAGGGCCTTGATGGGATTCATTGCCTATTGCCTGTCTGCTGGGATTTCACTATCAAAATCTACTGGGATTTTCTCACACAACCATCTCTCTGGTTTACACAGAATGGGCTGAAAAAGAGAAAATGTCCAGTGAGCCTTGATGCCTTGTTGATGCCAGAGGTCAAAGGTCAGAGGAGAATGGTCAGACTGTTTCAACAGGAACTCAAATAACCACTTGTTACAACCAAAGTCTGCATAGACTCTCTCACACAACACAACATTGAAGCATCTAAAGACCACAGCGCCACTTTCTTAGGTACACCTTGTTAGCTAACAAAGTGGCCGGTGAGTGTACATAAACCTTTCAGGAGACCTTGCAGGATTTGTTCATGAGGACTATGATGTGCTGTGAAACGATGCAGACAAACACGTCCCACCTCCACGCCGTCACACGGCCAGGCACTCAGCGCTCTGCCCTGTCATGATGTGGTCGTGGTAGCCCAGATCAATGCTGTGAGAGAGAGAGAGAGAGAGAGAGAGAGAGAGGCTGATGGAGACACGGCTGGGGCAATGCTGTGTCTTGTCATACATACCAACAACACTGATGAGTCATCAGCCGCCTCTTTTCTTTTCTATTTCATCAGACGTTACCACATTTCTCAGCTGTATGCTTTTCCCCCCTCTGTTTTATCTTTCATGTCATGTGGCTCTTTCTATTCCCATCCAATCTCTTTCACCCCCTCACACACACACACACACACACACACTTTCACACACAGACTCAGATGCCTATAGAAGACGCGCCGCCGACGTTTTCCATGATGCGCTCCTGTCTCAGTGCTGACATAGTCGCTGCTGTAATCAGACCGTCATGCACTGGCTCCCTGTACGCTGAACACAGAGCTACATTCATAAATCTGCGTTCATAAAAACAAACCAGGTGCAGCGCCGGTGAATCAGCCTCAGCGCTACCAGGTGTGAGGCAGCAGGGCTGCGTCTGCCCTAGATTTGCATGTTCGGTAAAGTCGCCTTTTTGGGGATTTGAATGAGCATCAGTGGTTCAAGAAACTCTGGGGTGGATATTTAACCAAAGCAGTTACATTCCTACTTCCATATATCCTCTATGTTCTTTCATGACGGACTATAAACTATGTGACATGATGTGTTTGACAGCGCTGCTCACTCTCCGAGCAGGCTTTGTGGTTGCATACATCACCTGCCAAGCCCCGAAAGTCTGAGTCAACAACATGAGTGTGGATGATTATGATCTGAGACATCTCCAGGGCAGCTGCTGGGACTGGCTCAGTCCCCTCTGCCTGCCCTGCCCTTTAAACTACAGCACTTTCCTCTGCCTCAGCAGTCCCACGTACAGTCCTACACACTAAATGTATGCACACACAAGCATAGAAAGACACGCAGATAGGAAGTTAGATTTCTGTTATCGTACGGACCATGAACCATGTGTTAGAGGATATCCCTACATTGAAAGTTACACACAAAGGAGATGTGGACACGGAGACATTCTGTCCAGGTCTGTCGGACAAAAGAGCAAATGTATCTAGGTGATAGTGAAGTAAAGGGCCTTTTAATGTAATTTACGTGTTTTGCGTTACTTCCATGGCTATAATTCGGTCATGTCTGGTACATTTATTTACTGTTTAAACTGTATCTTATAACGTCTTACCAGGAAGTGTTTTGTCGTAAACCTAGGTCAGTGGTTTTGTAGCATAAATGACAGATACTGCAGCCTTTTCTACAACCCAAACCATATGTGTATGTATAATGATGTGTGTGCTCTGCTGTTTCATGTCATTTTCACACATTATGTGCCACCAGCACGGAATTTGGTGTTAAGAAGTCGTGGTCTTTTCACGTAATTTTGTGAGATCAGGTTGATAGAAATACATTAAAAAAATGTTGAATCTTGATTGTTTTAATTTTGATTTCTTTTTCCATATATTCAATTCAAAACTATACAAAGACAGTATATGTAATGTTGAACTGATAAACTTTTTTATAGATATAAACAACTCTTTTTGTATATATACAATGAATTTCATTCATTCTCTTTTTATGTATGTTTCACACAGCGTCCCAATTTAAATCTGGGTTGTACTTTAAGTTGTGTTTTGGGTCCAGATGGAGAATGTAAAATAAATATTTACAATAATCTGTTTGTCATTAATTTCTCATTTATGAATGATAAAAATCCTACAAAAAATAAAAAAGTACTGACTATGATGCCCCCTAAGTATCAGGTACTATCCACAACCTGCCAACAGAAAATCATAAAAGAAGTGGAAATAAGGCATCTAAGTGACACCTGTCATATCATACATAGTAATATCTGAATCTCAATGTTTTTTGTTCATATAACAGCCCACAAGTATCTGTGGGATGTATGCTCCTTTTTGTCTACTGTCTCATCTGATGAAGACAATAATAATCTGAGACTTCTTAATGAAACATGAGCATCAGGACCCAAACACATACATAATATCCAGTGTCCAGAGAAGGCACATTCAAGGATAAGTGAAGCGAGCAGGATGGGTCCCTGCAGCCGTCCTCCAAAAGCAGTCGTGACCTCTCCGGAGGGACCGACAGTGACAAGTCACACTGTGTGACGCAGACATGGAGACTGAGACACATGTGAAAGACACATGGAGGAGAGGAGGTGATGACTTCCTGAGACGGAGGGAAGAGAGAGTTGGAAAAAAAGGGGAGAGAAGAAGAGGAGAAACAGAAACTAAAAGGTGGAAGAAGGCGACAGTCTTTACATAATTGTAACGACAGCTTGATAAAAATACTCACAGCTAACCTTGAGCGCTCAACAAGGGCGGCCTGTCTGTGTGGCAAGTGACATCGTGACCGAGTCAGCGCAATGGAAGTGTGTGTGTCACCTACATGTGTCAGTGGTTGATATCTGGAGGTGTTTGTGTGTGTGTGTGTGTGTGTGTGGAGAGCAGGACAGTGGAAACAACACATCACCCCATCAGCAAAGTGCTACTTCCCATTTTTGCAACGATCACATCTAAAGAGACGGTGCTCAGCAAAACATGAGGGCCAGCAGACAAAGACTTTCCTATTCAACCACGCGGGGACGGGATTCGTCACGGCTGCCCATCTGTCACACTGTGAGGACAGACAGGAAGGTGGCGAGTGATGGTTGTTGGTCATGTATGATTGTGTCTGACAGTAACCTGAGTGACCTTGACAAGCTGCCGTTGCTCGTTTCTTTGTTTAAGACGGACATAAATCTAGTGCAGTACATAAGAAATACACAGCAGATGCTGTTAAAGCTGCGATGTGCAACTTTTCACCTCGAGTCCCTGACAAGCACTCAATGTGTCACGTAAGCTGCCAGTAAAATCAGTTTTAAAAAGAAATTAAGTTCAGTAATAATTCAGGGAAAAATGAATTTAGGCTAATATATGACATTAAGAGGTCGTAGTATTAGGTATCCATCTGCTTCATTGTTTGTTTTTTTGCCTGTTTAGTTTGAGATTACATAAATGTAGCCGTACTAATTATTTTTTACTATTTTAATTTCACCAATGGACAGTCCAGAGACTGTATTAAACAAGTGTACATAGTCTTCAGGGCTGATAGTGAAGCCAACGCGTAAGTGTATTAAACCTGTGTTCTTTCTAATGGCCAGCAGGGGGCGACTCCACTGGTTGCAAAAAGAAGTTTGATTGTTTAGAATTCTATGAGAAAATGGCCCTACTTCTCACTTCATTTTTTGCCTCAGTAAACTAATGAGTTTATGGTGTCAATCACTATTTTCAAGTCATTTTGTAAATTATGACCCGGGCCGCCTGCTAACAAGGACTGAGCCTCTGTGGTGTACGCTCAACCAGGAGAGCCACCGGGGCACCCTGAGAAACACTTGTGCTTTATTGCGGTCCTACCTTTGAACTGACAAGTCGACCACGGCGGTGTCCTCAAGTTCTCCGTCAGATCCACCAGATGCATCGCTCCTCCGCAGCTCAATCCTCAAATCCACATATGATAACTTCTGGCTGAAAAAAATACAAAAAAATATGATGGTGACATTCAAAATGCCAAACTAAGACTTTAAACAGAAGTCCACAAGCCAGTGGATGGCCTCACTGCTGTCTACAGCACAACCGAGTGCAACACAATTACCACCACATTAAATTATAACCTTAACCACAAGAGGTTAGAAAACACTTCTATGTGTGTGTGAAGGGCACAGACAAACTATATAATTTGTTGATTAATCTTTGATTTTTGGGCCTTTCAGTGAGATGCGGCCTGAAGATTATGAGTTAATGCCGGTGTCAATGGTACGCCCTTTAATTTCAGTTTATATTGTGATTTGTATTCACTGTTACCAAACATATTTAGTAAATCCTAAGTCCTACGGGTCCTGGGGTCTAGTCTAACGTCACAGAAAGGGAGAACTTATTTGATCTTTTATGTGTTTTTCATTCTTATAGACACTTGAACAGAGAAAGTTTCAGGTCGTCCCTTTGATGCACAGTGTAGTAATCTATCATGCCACACGGCGTCTTGTAAATGTCTTGAGACCTTTGTTACACGTCACCCCGCTTCACTCTCTACCCATGTTTCCTGTCACTGTAACCAGTCAAATACAGGCGCATTCATTTCGCAGTGCTTAATCACAGCGAGCGTAATTAAAGAATCTTAAAAAATGTCTGAAGGTGAAAACATGTTAATAATGTGTGATCGCACAGCTGAAAGACTGCCAGGCATTGTTAGTCTTCAGAGCAGAACTCTAGTCAGCCTTTCTTCATTAAAATTCAGAAAAAAGCCGATAAAGAAAGACAGAGAATGATGTACGATCATTTCTGCTGGGATATTACATTGGTGACTGATCTGATTATCTCCAGCAGCCACAGTCGCTGGTTAAATGAGGTTTCGATGGGTTTCCACTGATGACATGGAAGCAGCTGTCACTTCTAGTTTTCAGAGTATGTTTGCAAGGCTCTACTTTACAGGCAGAAAAGTAGCGAAGCACTAATTGTTCTGTGCCTGGTGTTTCTGTGGTTATAATAAAGGAGAACTCTATCTACTGCTTCTTTAATTTAAGGTGTAAATTGACTTCTATTCCTAGTAAATCTCCCTGAGGGAGACGGGAAACATTATTTGCATGAATTTGATTTATATGCTCCAGCACACTTTACAGCCTTCCTTCAAAATGTAACAACTGACAAACAGTCCTCTTGTCTCCTCAGCCATCTCCACCTGCTGCTAACAGGAAATATATTTATGGGAGTGTTAATGGGATGCAGGGACCAGTTATTAAGCAGCTCCACGCTTCGTCTAACACTTTAATAGATGCTCAGATGACAGAAATCACATTTATTCAAGAAATAAATCGAGGACTTTTCTGGCCGAGATGCTTGTGCAGGCAACACAAAACAGAAAAAATAATAAAAGTGAAGGGAGTGATTTCTGTGGGCACTATAAAAACCACAAGTGGCATGTCTAGTGTCTTTGCGTGACGTCATCTGTTGGTGCACTTTCCAGATAAAAGGCAGACAACTGGAGACTACCACTGCTCAAAGGCCTATAGTTTGAACTGTGTGTGACTCCAACTGATCAAATTTGAAAAAAACAACAACAAATTACGTTTGAGTCCTGAAAAGTACAATGTCTGCATCATGTCTTCTTAATTTCAAGTCCATTCTAGCAATTAGGTCAACATGTTTTTCTTTTACTCATTTTAAGGAAACCCTAGAATGCATTTTATCATGTGTTCTCTAGTTATTGGCACCATAGAGGGCATTTTATTAATTTTTCAAACATGGGGCACCATGGGGGTGGTCAGTCTTGGACGAATTAACTCAATTCTTTTAGTAAAGAACATTTTCCAGCAGCGTCTCCTGCATGAACAGCAGCCTGTGCTTGATAGAGTTGGTCACGTAGCTTTTACGTAAGCATGTGGGATCTATAATGCCTCATCCAGCAAGTGTGTTGTTAAGACAGCACCACTCCCAGTAGACAAACAGAAATAGCAGTATATCTTTTTGTTGTTTTTTTGCTGTTTCGCACTTTGCAAAGTCATCCAGTGAGCTGGATTAGACCCTTTGGTGGGCTGGTTCTCGTCCTCCTGCCGTATGTGTGACACCCCTGCTCTAGACTCTTGAACTATCTAATATTTCTCGCCATGCAGTAGGCTGTCTGTAGGTAGTTTTTAATGATAACGCATCCACACCATGCAAAATGATCAAGTTGTGGGATAAATTTTGCATGGACATCCAATATAAGTGTCACTTTCCTCTATTTCCAATTCATGCAGCGTGTGGATTCATCACTTCCTGCCCTCCAACTGAATTCCATGCGTCATCATAGTCAAATGAGCTATAGCATGAGCCTGACATGCATCAGTCGCGTTCATGGCCGGGAGTTACAATAGTTCCTCAAAATGAGTTTCAGGGCTTGAATGAACCCAAAGTCCACAGCAACTACGCATTTGCACAATTTTTGTCCTTGACTGAAGAAAATGGCATAATTTGCCTTTTTTTGACTTCTGAGCCGCTGTGGAGAAACCTATTCAAAAAGCCTCTCCACGTGTCAAAGCTCCTTCTCATCCTGCTGGATTTGCTGCTTGAATGCAGCTGGCAAACAAGCTGCTAACAAGAAACCTCTTGACAATTTCGCTTTGTCTGGGTGACTCACAGGTCACTACAAACAGGCACAATTTCCACCCAGGCTTCTGACTCTGTTTTCAAGGACTGAAAAGGCTGGAGTACGTGAGGTGAGGGGAGGGGAGGGACCTACGAGCCTGCCGGGTCTCCTCATCCTGACAGCGTGACTAACCCCACGGCACAGAGAGGGCTGTGCTACGATTGGGCGCCCAGGAGCCTGGTCAGGGCGTGACGTCGACCAGCCTCCAAACCGGTCCTTCTCCCTGCAAGTGCAATTACTCTCAGTGTCCGTCACACTGATACACACAGACACACCGCTGCACACACACCTGCCTCCTCATTTCAGAATTACAACACACCTCAGGTCTTGACGACATGCCGTCAGTCACCTCGGAGCATAATTTGTTGTGCTGGAGCCCCCCCTCCCTCCTCCCCAATCCATCAGCAGTCAAGGACATTTGTGGGGAATTGCTTTCCTCCTCTGATAAGGGCGCTGTGATGTCAGAAGCCCAGTCGCCGTGGGGCCGATGACTCATGCGCATCACTAAAGGAACCCCCCCACCACCACCTCCACACGCTCAGCCCTAGTGGCCTGCTTCATCTTACCCCCTCATATTCCCCCATGGACTCCCACTGTTGCACTATCAGCGCAGTAATTGGTTGCATGGATTTCGCATCTCTGCAAAGGAAGTAGAGGCGGGTTGAGAAACAACAACAACAACTACAATATGGAGATGAAGTCCAGACTATGAGTCATGAAGGGAGCGAACGCCTGTGACATTACTCACAGAGCCAGCCAACAGTCACTCTCTCTCATTTCCATCCAGGAAACCAAAAGCATGCCAGAAACATTTTAATTAGGCAGCTAAGCCTATATTCTCTGTTTGCACACAGAACAGGCAGCTCAGTTTTTAATAAAGAGACTGTGTGAGATTTACACACACACACACACCTGACCCATGTGACATCAACGACCTTCATCCATCAGTGGATTTGGGCGCCCTAATTGAAGCCTGACCGATCCAAAGCACTTTGTGCAAAAAGCTGCCTCAGTATTTTTAAAAGTCGGTCCAAATTGGCCAAAAAATGAAAAAAAAAAACCTTTCACACTGTCCAAAGGACTCGGCCACTTTGGGTGTTGAAGGAGCAAGAGGTGACCCTGACTAAAGTGAAACGCTCTGGGACATAAAAGCACACTTTGCAAAAATCACACTTCTATTTTTACTTCCACATGTATGGTGCAAACATCTGTGTCTTGTGATTATTGCTATTTCACAGACTGTTTAAGTAGGTCATTTATTCTTACCCTCTGATAAGAACAGTGGTGTAGAGGTGATTGTACTGCTACAAGGATGGGTAGGTTACTGAGGAGGAAGTGGGCATACTCTCCTATATATCCCAATGGCCTTTTGGTTGATTCTACACTTCTACAAAGTCATTTAGCGGATGCTTTTTTCCAAAGCGATGTACATTTGAGAGTTCATACAACACAAGCAAAGCTCAAGTCAGAAGACCACACATGAGTAAGTGTCATGGGTGAAGTTTGAGTCCAATAGGACATAAATGCTATCAGGTAGAGCAGAAGGTGTACGGGGTACACTGTAAACTTGCAGAGAAAGAGATGGGTGAACCAAGGGATGAGAGCGAGTGAGCAGGGAGCCAGAGAGGCAGGAGTTTTTCTCTACATAAACATGGGACTTAACAAGGTGATTTGGGTTTTTTAAGGGACAGTCTTATGATTGGTTCTCACTGTCTCTTGATTTTTTTCTGTGATTAACAGCAGCTCATTGCTCTCACCTCAGGTGTAATGATTTAAGTGCAGCATGAGTTGGGGGGTCTTTTTGTCCTTGGAATAACAACAATTTCTAGGATAAAACCACACTACATGAACACATGTAAAACACAGGGCTGCAGTGGCTCAGTTCAGTGAGAAGACAGCAGGGAAACTGTTATAATGTACGACATTTCTCAAAGTTCATGGCAAACTAAGTGACACAACCCACAATTATTTATAAATTCAGGATTTTGAATATTCATGATTTTTAGTTTCCTGTAGCTTTCATCACATTTGTAACTACAGTTTGTGTGTTGACTGTCAGCATAAAAGGATGTATTTTTAAATCTGTTTCCTCCGATTTATTGAAACCCCCTGAGAATGAGAAAGTTGATGTAAGCTTCTTATTATTTCCTACACTGTTCTAATTGGCAGTGGGCTCTCTCTCCATAAAAATGTGTCACGCAGCTTTCTGAGGAAACACGCTTCAGTGTGACGGTTGTAATCAGCGTTTCCTCAGAAAGGTTTGTGTGGGTGTTCTTCATCTGATGAATGATGAAATTTAGAAGAAGCAACCAAACCAACGGCCCTTTGAGAACAGGAACATGTTCTGACCGTGATAATGTTTTCTCAAACTTCAAATTCGACTCCCAATAGAGTGGAGTGACTGAGTTGAGTGGATCAGTCTCATTTTCTGTTTGATTGATTGTTCAAGAGGACAAAGAAGATTTTTCACAGCTATTCTAACAGGAAAATACACACTTGCTTTGTTTATCATGAGTCACAGTTTACTCAGGCTGTTCAGCCATGAGATTCGCAGTGCTGTTGTGCAACCTAGTGGTGCAAGAAGATGTAACCTCAGCATGTCCACTGTCCTGCAGGGTCCATAAGCATCTCCACTTTGTTTAAGTCCTCATAATATCTGATTATCCATACATTCAGATAGCTTAATTCACTTTCTTTATTATAGTTTCAGCAGTCTAAAACATTGTGTGGGTTAAACTAGCACTTATTAGAACATCAACATTTTTTTTTAACATTACTCTTTTTTATACGGCACACTTTAGCACGGCCTGCATCTGAACTGAACCACAGATGAAGCACTTTGGAGATCATTCAGATTTCTTTTTAAGTGGGGATGTTCACACTATGAAAGCTATAGGCAATGTATGAAAGATAAATAATCAGTGCAATCAACACCAAAAAATAAATAAATAAATAATCACAATAATGTATGTGAAGGTTGATTGATGAACACCATCAGAGCATCAGTAGATATCTGTGTGAGGTGTTGATGTGTAGCTGAACATTTCCAGGTCTCTTGTGCCTCCTAGTGGTTTGTACTGTGTTGTGTTTTAGTAATATGGTTTGGTGATGTCACTCTATACAGAGATATAAATATATACAGTTTATTGATAACAGCACAGGAAAATTATGTTGCTTTATGCTTCTTATTGCATCATGTTATCATTAGATCTGGTTATATTCCTATCAGTAATTGTGTGTTCTAACAGTTTATTATGTTGTGTACATAGTACAAAATACACTTCTAGTAAAGAATACTTTTTTCTGTTTATGTCTGGAGCTAGCAAATGTCGGAACCGGCCCTGTGAACACAAAGGTCACTAACTAACTGAATGAATTACACCACTGGTTGCCTCTGTGAGTGCTTTGATGCAAGGGCTTCCTGGGCTCCACTGGTAAAACCATTGTCTCAAACCGAGCTTAACCACGTCATGTGATATGCTACTTAAGTCCACTTTAACAAATATTACTGGGACCACTACAGATGAACATTTAACATAATAGAGGTACACTATAGACTCCGCTGCAGGCTATATCTGAAACTATCTGGCCTTGTTCTAGGCTTTGACCTGGTCTTGTTGGACTTCAGCTGTCAGTGACTGTTTCTGTCCTCCAGGGGGCAGCAGCTCTCTCACTATGACACAATGGCCTGTTGTCACTGCCTCCCACAGTCACTGCTCTCTCCACAAAATGGCTTGATCATAATGTTTCCTCTGATAATAAAAGTTCAGCAGCTTTGGAGAGGACAGAAAGGACATGCTGTCAGTCAAAAAACGCTGTATAAACCTGAGTTTAATGCATAATCTTTCTATTTATATTTTAATTTTTATTCCATTTTTTTTGTCATGTGCAATATAAAACCGAACAGACACGTACACAGCCTCGTCTTGCACAGATAAAGAAACCAAAGAGCCTGACAAAGCAAAGGGCAAGCACAGAATTTGTCCAAAAAAAAGAAGCCTATTAAGTATGAATTATTGTTAATAATAATTAAAAAACAAAAGCACAAAGACCCAGAAAACTTCCTAAAAAATAAGAAAACCTCACCTGTGACTTTCATGAAAAATAATCTGCTAAAAAGTCATCCAAATCACTCAATTTCCATAAAGTTTCTGCAGTTATCAGATTCACTATTTGGGTTTAGGGCTTCAGCAACCGGTTAGTTTTGTATTCTAATGATTATACATCAATTAATCGAGTAATCAGAGGAGAAATGCTTTTTTTTTTTAAAGAGCAAACAGTAAATACACAATAAGAGAAAGTAACACCGGTCTCCTAAAATTAACAACTGATTGTTTCCTGCTTGTACTTATATCTTATACATATATTCTTTATTTACTATTTCCTATATTTTTACATTGTGTTTTGATATGTTTATATATATCCCTTTCTTTCTAAATTAATGGACAGAAGCCATCCACAATTTCATTGTGCTTGAGTACTATCAATGACAATAAAGATCTTTATGATTTTCTGAAAAATAAATATATGTCCATTGCACACAATAATATTTTCTATCAAAACCAAACCCATATTCTGCATTTAAGTGCCGTACCGCAGTATTTACCTCTGATGTATTTTATGCATCACTGTGAGGGGTTAGGGAGATGTGTGTATGTGTGTGTGTGTGTATTCTTTTGACCTACATGTCAGGGAGGCTTTGGTGGTTTCAGTCCGCTCCGTGTCGCTGCAGCCCGGGCAGCGCAGCCGCAGAAGTCCCACGTGTCGTACTTTGAGTGAGCGGGTACTGGGTCCGTACCGTGGACTGGAGGTTTCTTCGGGTGAAGCATGAACTCCTGCTCTGGTGGTTAGCTAGTTCGGTTTTGCAGCAGAAACTCCGTACAGAGTCTGTTTACTTCCAGCTTGAACTGAACTCAAACTTTAAAGACTTTCTGGTCGGTAGTTTGGCCCGTGTCTTATTTGTTTTCTTTCTCTTCCTCCATTGCGCTATCTGCACCATAATATCTTACTTTCTTGAAGGCATGTATCCCACAGGTAAGCCGGTTGTGCGACAGTAATAATCATCCGTGTGGAAACACAGAGCTGGATTAAAACAAAACGTTTCAGACTTTTTCTTTTTTTTGTTAATCGAGTAAGTATGTAGAAGATTTGGCATTATTTGCTACGACGGAGTATTAGGGCCACATTTAGAAAAAAACTATTACGAGAATAATGTCGAAACTAATTATTTAATTACGAGAATAAAGTCGTACACAATTGGTAGGTTGCTCTGCTTAAAACAGAAGTAGGTCTAAACGAAACGACAAGAAGAGCTGTGGAGCATTTCTTTGATAGGTTTTACAATCAAGGAGATACTAAATCTTTTGGCACATCAGCATCACATTATCATAAGTATAAATGTTGCACTCTCGCCCTTTTTTGCATTTAAATTGAAAATGTTATTTGTTCATACAGCTTTAAAATCTAGATAACATATATATTTTTTATACTATCTGCATAGTGCCCATATTGTCATGTGCAACTAGTTGATCAGGGTCTCCGATCTTACAAACTCCTTTTGTGTTTTATAGTTTTCTGTGTCTTTATGAATAAACTGACCTGAAGTGAACTGAGTTTCTCGATTAATCATGTCAGCCCTATTTGTTTCATTATACAGTTTATCACGTCTGTACTTTCATTGTATTGCATGTTTGTTTTTCTTTTTTCCCCCTTCTCATTATCAGTGCTGGTGTTACTATACGTGCCAGTTGATATGGAGCTGTGATCTAAACCAGATTATTTGTAGTTACAGTGAGTTCTTTACGACTGAAGGAGCTACATCTTCATTATCACTGCGTGTCTCGCCACAGTCACTGTAACACGGTGGTTTCTACAACTTGGGAGGTCGAGCCTCTTAACCATTTTTCACGAGCTGCGATCACTTGAGAGGAGCCGTGCGTGCGGTGGATGCTCATGTGGTCTGTTCAAGAGAAAGAGAACTGTAAGTCTCCCCACAAGGCTGCTTTGATCACACAGACATCATGTGATCTTCAACAGATTTGTGGCACGTGCAAACTGCTAGAGGTAGTCTGACATGAAGGATACACTATTTTGGCTCATGTGATACCTGAAAACAGAGAGCAGGTTGTTGACTGAACGGGACAGTAAGCCATTCAACTAAACGTTTCTTTGTTTCTAATACAGTAGCAAGAGAAAGATTATCACAATCTTAAACCTTCTGTGGATGCTGTTGTTATTGGAAAAAGCCAGAATGCTGCTAATATGAATAACTTCACACAAACACTTTACTTTCATATAACCAAACAACATGAAAATATTCTAATACATTTATGAAGCTCTCATGACCATTTCAATTCATCTTTTGACATTGTTGGCTTGTGACTCCTTGAATGCAGGAATCCACATAGGTGATTTGTCTGATATTTATATTGTCTAATATTTAGATATTAAAATAAAGCAGTAGCTTTGAGTAATTTTTT
>CAFUXE010000277.1:654118-695464 GCA_903364295.1 Serranus cabrilla | reverse complement strand
CACACACACACTCATGCACAGATATCAGCTGGCAATTAATCACTTTCTAGTCTTTCACAGCAGCCTGAGGGGATACACGCAGCTCCACCTGGGAGACGTCTCGGACACGCTACAGAGAGGACAACATGGCACAAGATCTGTCTCACTAATTACAATCTGACCATTTTGTTCAACACTGTAATTAGGATTATTACTTTATCATGTGAAAATTAGGCATTTTACTGAAATGTGCAATGTAAATTGCTATATAACCATTTCAAATTAAGTAGGCCATGTGCATGGGATGCTTCAACATTGCTGATAGGCCAATAAATTATTTATTGCGCAGCTGTAGCTAAAGAGCTGACACAAATATAATTTCAAACACATACTTGCTCATGAATGTCCCATTTTTAATCATAAAATGTGTGTACTACTCACTATTGAAAGAACATCTTGTTTGCTCTTACTTTTTCCTTAGTCATAAATGTGAACATGTGCCTGATAAAGCAGGCTGTGAGGGCAGAGCAGGACACATTGGTCATGTATGGGCCTGTCTGCCTGTCTGTCTGTCTGTCTGTCTGTCAGTCAGGCGTCGAGTTAACAAAGTCCAGACACCAGAGACCACAATCTTCCCCTCCACTTCCATCAAGATTAAAACAACCATCTCAGCAGACAACCTCAGATAACCCCTCACTTACAGCAGCTCCTGGCCTCCTTCCAGCCTCCCCTCTCCCTGACCGGACTGACATGATGAATGTTGGGAGGAAGCAGGGGTACGCTGACCGCACACAGTATCACCACGTAACTAGCTCTGGCTATGACTGAAATATCCCATTATGGTTCTTAGCGCTAACACTTCTATTAGCGAGTGCGGTGTGAGGCGTCACTTGTCGGGCTGCTGAGTCACCACTTTTTGCAGAGTCGGTGTTAAACCATAAACACCCTTTCACACTCATGTGATGATGAGGAGGAGAAGGAGTCTGCCATGTTGTCAGCTATTTCAGCACTTGGAGTCCTGGTTCTGTCCTTTTCATAGCTACCTCATGTACTGTGTGGCCTCCTCTGGCAGGAACACATGCTACTAGCAGCAAAGCCCGACCAATTTATTGTCTGACTGATTTTAACAGCTGATATTTGTCTATTATAGACATATTAGAATCTATGAGTATCGGTTGATATGTGCCAATATGGAAACCTTTTTACAAAACAAAAAGTGTATCAGAATGAAAAAAACCAACCGGAATGTTTTATATTTTAGATTCTTGAAAGTAGCCACCTTTTGCTTTGATGGCCGGAAACACATGAAGAAACCACTTCATGGAGCTGACCGAGAGAATGCCAGAAGTGTGCAAAGCTGCCTTCAAAGCAAAATAACCTAAAATATAAAACATACTCTGGTTTGTTTAACATTTTTTTTACTACATAATTCCACATGTGTAAAAAAATAAATAAAAAACATAGAATAAGAAGGTGTGTCCAAACTTTAGACTGGTACTGTAGGCCAGGCTCTAATTCAAACCCCCACTCTGTGCCTCTTATTGATAGACAGACATGTGAGACGTGTGTGTGACATTTGTCCTAATCTCTGGGTGCATGACATGCTCTGCTGTGGAGCTCTCTGATAACTACAGGAGGCTAAGACTGTCCAAAAAGCATAAGAGAGAGTGCGGGAGGAACAGTGTGTGCCTGTGAGGGAAGGAGAAGTGCGAGTGTGTACTAATGTGTAATTCATGGCCATCACATTGGACTGCCTGATAATGGGAAGTCAAACAACTGGAAGTCTTATTCTCAGCTGGCAAGTGTTTCAGAAAATATTCTGGCAGAAAAACGTTTACGTCCTCAGAGCAACAGGCAGCTGAAGATAATGACAGAGACTGGTTTATCGTATTAGTCTGCACCACCAGCACTATCTCCAACTGTCCCACTAAAGGGTTAAAGGTCACAAGCTATGAGCTACTGGTGATGACCCCAGGACAGGTCCCTAATCCCTGAAAAGGCTTGTTTATCATGTAGACCCAAAGCCAAAGAGCCTAAGCCATTTGCAGCTTACGATATGAGTGGAGGCTTGTGACCACAAATACCTGTGTGCTGCAGCCAGAATCTCTCTTTGCCTCTTAGCCACGTAACACAGCAACCACTAACAGAGCCTACTGTTTCCCCGAGTTCTTAGAAAAGACTGGTGCTAGTTACATAAACAGCATTGGATTTACTGTGCAGCCTCATAACATCATGTCCTCAGCTGCTAAAGCTAAGGATTGGTAAAGTAAACTAAGTTAAAAGGATGTGATGTCACAGAATGACAGAGTCAGTAAAAAAAAAAAGATGCTATATAAAATCAAGGAGATAGAACTACCGCAGTACTATTAGGTCATTTATTCATTATTCAAATGATCAGCCATTGGATGATACTGAACATACAGAACTATTTAAGAATTAATTTTATATATTTATTTATTTATATTTAAATGGCCAGGAACTGACTGGTACTGAACTTACAGTACTAATGTTCATTTAGCTATTTATTTATATCTTTATTTTCTCTGTAGTCAGTTCCGGAATTGGTTAACATTGTGAATCATTGTATTTACAAACATATAATTGTATATAATAATGCACAATCCACATAGAAAAGGTCTATTTTAATTCCAGCTCAAAAATCCACTATATCGACCCGTAATGAGTAAATGTTTCCCCTCTAAAATTCGCTGGGCTCTACATGTTGACATATAATGAAGCTCAGTGATATATATAAAACACAATGACAAGTGCTGATTACTCAACCAAAGTAAAAAACATGAATCTAAAACAAAAGGCATAATTGCAATGGCTGACAGGATGTTCATGACAATAGGTGGAAAAGATAGACAAAGTGACAAAGGACTACATAAATAGAAAATTAATTAAGATCTACCTAACAGACTAATAGCAGCGAAGGCCATTGCTGTGCCCTTTGTATTTCCAGTGTCTAATGAATGGCACATCGAGCTGCAGGTCGCCTGAATGGAGAACTCTTCATCTGTGGCGGATTACATAACACGTGGCCAGTTGCTAGCAGGACCTGTGCTCCAAACTGTCACGCACAGCAGGGATATCAAATCCCTCGCTGACAGTAAGACAACACAAGCAGAAAAGCCTTGTTTTCCCCTTGTATTCAGCAAGCGAATATAATAGCATGCTTCATTTTTATTTTGTTTTGTTTGTTGTTTTGCTGCCTTACGGGTAAATCTAAGCAAACAGCTGCTTTTGAACAACCCACGCTCTCTTTGGGTAGTGAGGCGGCGAGCTTCTGTGCACTCGAGTTTTAATACAGATCGATTTATAATGTTACTGGCTATTCAAAGGAAACCACATCTAAAGCTGCTGATCTCCCACGAGTTCATGGGAGTTACCTGGAATTCTCTCTGCAACTGTGCAGCGTGTGTAACAGTAATAAAAGACCTGTCTAGAGGAGGGCTTTTAATGACGACACGTTTATTTTCACGGCTTCTACACGATGAAGCCTCAGTTAATGGCGGCGTGGCTCACAAATAACCCTGAAAATATCATAAAAGTGGTTTTGAAATAACAGCGAAACACGCAAACAAATGCATTGCACGCATCATTAAAGGATCCACTAAAATTGCTGCAAGAAGGAGAAATCAAGATGTCTTCATAAAGGCAGCTGATTCTCACCCTGCCACCACAGATAGGGGAATAAAAGTGTGTAAAATCCTTAAGGCCTGACCTGCAGGTTTACCACAGACACAGCCGGCCTTCCCTTTCCTCCTGAGACAATGGGGCGCTTCCACTCTACCAGTGTGTGTATTTATGTGTGTGTGTTCTTGTGGCTTGTGTTCCTGATGGGCCCCAGATGGGTACGCAGGCAGGCAGCTCTGCCTTTTGGCTTTGACATGTGAGCTTGCAGCCAGCCGGCCCCGGGTCACTGCACCACACCTTTCCTCCTCCTCCTCACCCACCTCACCCATCCCGGCTCCCCATGCATCACGTGCAGGAGGACCTGCCCTTTTTCTCCCAGATCCAAACTACTTTCAGTCTACTGTCCTTGATTCAGTTCAGCTGAATTCAAATGCTAAAGCTCTGCCTCATTTGTTAAGGTTAAGTAACAGTCGGGGAACATTTATACTAAAGCATATCTGTCGTCATTTCTGCGCCACTCTTCCTCTTGCTGAAGCCGTTTCACTTGTTCCTGAAATGCGTCAAACTGCCTCCAATATGACTGAAGCAGAGTCCTTTTTAAAGAAGCACTTTGAAGCTCTCCCTGTTGGTATGGGAGAGCTGCCCACCACAGCTCTTACAGAACCTACGCACATCATATGTACATCTCTCGTCAGTACAGCCAACAACAGCTCTGCACTCAACCTCTCTCCTCTCTCGTCCTTGTATCATCTCATACACACACACACACGCACACACACAGTGCATGTGCCTTTGGATGAAGGGCACACACACAGACCTCTGTGTACTGTACATGCATACACACACATTCTGATATCTGATATCTTGGTAGTCAGAAACTAGAGTCGGCCAAATGGTCCCTTAAATTTTTTGTCAATGTGTCGTGAAACAAGTGTAATAGCAGCAACAAGCTGTAATTCCATCAAGATGACAAGAGCAATCTGCGCAGCAGTGGCTTGAAAACACTCCAGCGACTCTGGAAGGATAATACAAGAGAGGAGTGTGAGGGTATTGTGAACAGTTGTGTACAGACAGCTCATCTTCAGTCTTGTAAAAAATACTGAATCATAAACTGCCTTGTCCTTAATAGTGTCCATCTGCATTTTGAATGCAGAAGCCCCATTCCAACATTTCAGCTGGGCCATACAGCAGTCACTGATATTAATATTAGGATTCTATTTGTAGCAACTTTGGCACAAATCCCTAACAGATATGATAAAAATGCAGAATCTGTAGACATCAGGACAAGATCAAGGTATTTGAAATATTCTGGTTTCTGTTTGTAGTGCAAGTAGTATTGACCAATCAGGTTTGTGCATGCTTTGGTTGACTGCAGGTTAACAGTCCATACAATCTTGGAGCTCATCAACTAGTTTTCTGATGCTAAATTTGCTAAACTGGCTGCTTGTGAAACAACCTGGTCGTAGACGTCGTCTCTCAACCCCACACCATTTTGGCATCTCAAGTTACTAACTGAACTGTAAATAATGACCAGCTGACAGGAGAGGAAGTATTGGCCCAGATATCTGCTGGCAACGCCGGAACCCCAGAAATATTGGCCGTCACCCCCAGAGGCCAAATCGTCATCAGGCTGATCGGAGTCAGTAAGAAAGTCAACTGGACTGAAATGTGTCTTATGTGCAAACTTATTTTCTCAAACCAAGCTGTATGATCTCAATACATTATCAACAATTTGCCAAATAAACATATTAGCCTTGAGGACCTTATTGTCCCTGAGTTAGCTCCTAAAACAACTTGGTCTTTGAAGTCTTTCATTGTGTAATGCTAACAACATCTTATCTTCCATTATTATCCTTCTTTGTCCATTTTTAAATAGGGGGGCATATCATCTAAATGTTTTGTCTGTTGAGCAGCCATGTTATTTTCAAGGTAATTCTTCTGACCAAATTACAGGAGCCATTATTTTACTTAACCTTGAGGACATTGCTTGATGGTTATGTATACAATTAGGGAGTTATCCATCAAGACAATTACTATATTCTTTTTTTTCTATTACTTACACAAACACAAAGCACTATTTCATTTCTCTACGTATAAACACAAATCGTATTATGCCTGGTTTCTGCTCGCAGTAATTATTAAGAGAGGAAGGGGCATAAAAAAAGGAAAACGCATATTCTATGCACATTCATGTGTGCATGAATAAAATAAATGGCAATAAAAGAACACCTGGGCCTGAAGAACGACACGGACAGGATCGTATTTTTTCTTCTTTTCAGCAACCAAAAACACCTGAAAACAGCACTGACAAAGCACAGATACTTTCTGCTTATTTCTCATTCAAAGTCCTCTGGAACCAACACCGTTAGTTGAAGTGAGAGCGATGGAGAGAAAAAATATGGCTGCCCTAGATTCCAAACTTGTGAATACATAAATAATGGATAACTTCTCAGGCCATCCAAGATGTCTGACATAATTACTGGACGTGCTCTTAAAAGGGGAGGGTCAGATTTCCAGCCCAGATACCAGTCAATACACTTCTCTTTGGCAAATCCCACACTCTCTCAAACCCATTTAACACACACACACGATCTGACCTACTTCTAATACGAGCAGGGGGGGAGGAAATGTGACCCTTCACCCAGTTATTACACTAATTACACATCACAAATGACCGTCTCAGCGGTAAATCTCCTAAATTGACATGCAAAAGGAAATTAAGACATCATTATACGGGCCCTCTTCAGGAGAAAAAAAAGAAAAACTTGACTTTGCGAGGAAGTTCTTTTGTTCCTGTTCTGCCCTCTCTAAAGTCGAAGCTCACTTAAAGCAGCCGCAAATCATGATTCACAGCGATGTCAAAGATTACTGTGGTGATTAAGAGTATTTTGTAATGCAAAGCCTCATTTAAAGCAGACCAGGCCGTGTCCACTGAGCACTACATCAAATCAGCAGCAAATTATCTCACTATGTGGTGGAAGGCAATTAAATCAAACAGAAAATGTGGGCACAGATGTTTTTCTTTCTACGCTTTGAGCATTATTTTCCAAAACATTCCAAATCCATTATTGCACGGTTAAAAATAGCAAGCGTGAGATGCCGGTCCGGTCCGGTCGCTGACTGATCACATGCAAGGCTCCCTCTCCCTCATCATGTATAGTGAAACAACATGTAAACATGTGGCACAGGGATCCATACTCTGCAGATGGTGACATACAATATACATGGAGAGGAGCAGGGCTCTACCCGGCATGGCAGCCCATACGTTTGTTCACCATGATGCTTTGCTGTGTACAAATTGCTTCTGAACACAAAATGCATTCAAATTGTTGAAGACAGATGATCTCAGCTAAAAAATAAATTAAAAAAATCACACTCCTGATGGTTTAGTGGATTACTGGAACAGAATTCTTTTATTGCACATTTGGCATCTTGAATCAACACCTGGACCATTTTCAGCTAAATTTGTTTTTCGGGCAGTAAAATACAATGAAAAGTAAAGTACTTGCATTTGAACTAATTTATAGTGAAATAGAGCTTCACACTGTAGCCCATACACAGCTACAATGCCACAAAAAGCCCCACTAAACTACAGGAAACACAACAGTTATCTGTGTTTGCTCACCACCTTTGTTTACTGGATCGCTGAGTTAACACAAAGAGCAGGGTTGTTTTTTCTGCTAAAGATGCCTCTTCTAGGATTCTCTGTCTTTTTATGCCCTCTATGTCTTTCTCTCTTTACTCCCCCTCTCACATGACTGCTGTTGGGTTGCAGCCAAGGTCACATGTTTACCCATACAGACAGTGGCACCTGACTGAATAGGGTTTTTTAATGGGGGGAAACTACCACTCACTAGGTTGACTGCTGGAACAGTCATCAAACAGCCACCAGGCTGACTGAAACTGGCGCCTGCCATATGTGCTTTAGCCAAGTACAGCATTATTATCTGAGCTATAAATGGCAGCTTCAGGAAATGACAAATGCAGATGGAGACAAGCTTATATGTTGAATAGGTCTGGATGAGGATGGTGGAATCATTACTCTAGGTTTCCCTTCATGTTGAAAATTTTGTGTTAATGATTTATGATTTGACAGATGGTTCTAGCATTAGCCCACGTAGGCTTTGTGACATGTAACTTGTATTGTTGTGTCATAAATACCCACGGGACAACGCATTGGGCAGCGCAACTAACTGTTACTGGGATCTTAAGACTAGCCTATGGGACTTTAAAGGGCCAGTTCACCCAAAAATTTTAAATACACATTTTACCTCTTACCCAAAGTGCTATTTACCAATCTAGTTTATTTTGGTGTGAGTTGCCTTGTGTTGGAGATATTGGTCATAGAAATGTGACTTCTCTTGAATGTAATGGAACTAGATGACAATTCCCACACTACAGCCGATATCTCTAACATTCAAGAACTTGCACTGAAACAATCTGGATAAAAAAAGCACTACAGGTAAGAGAAAATATGCATTTACGATTTGGGGGTGAAATGTTCCTTTAAGACTTAAAACACAGCCAAGTTACCGAGGCAAAGATAAGCAAATACAAAAGCTTTAGGTTTAAGCTGGTGTGTTGTAAGTTAGACTTCGTCCACCGCTGATGTGTCACTTTTCTCCATGCACATACAAGATTAGAGTGATCTTAGCCCTACAGCAACTGTAGGCTCTCTTTTTTTCTGACAGACTGATGCTTCCCTCATCTCCTTTATAAAACACGGACAGATGGGATAGATGCAGAGAGTCAGTGTGAGATAGAGGGGTGAGATATATTCAGAGTGGGGGAGGAATGGGAGTGTTCTGTCTGTGTAATCTGCCCAGAAACTAGCCATGGGCACAAACGAGAGCCAGCCTGTCAGGAGTTCCACTGGATTTACCAATGCATACGACTAAAATTCACTTGCCCGTTTCAACTTCTGACTAAAATTTATTTTTTCATCAATGCGGCACGTTTAGCCAAATACTATGAACTATGAGAAAACACATGAAAGACATGCATGCTTTGTGTTGAGTGCCACGAGTGCATATACTTTATGCATGGGTGACACCAGTGCAAATGTAACCCTTCACCCTGAAAGATTAAGAGCTATGCTCTACTCATGGAGCTACAAAGGAACTAAGCCAGTAATAGTATTTTCTTTGTTTTGACCGTGACAGCAGGTAAGTGCTTATGAGGCTACTTCAACTGTAAAGGTTAGAACATTTCTGTTTATCTTGACTTCACCTCTCACTGGACAGTGAAAATAAAATGAGCAAAAAAACAAGGACACAGAACTTTTATAGAAACATAATTTAACACCATATCTTCAGGATGCTCTTCAGAAAATAAATAAATAAATAAAAGCTCTTATTCGGGTGTCGCATTTTTTGCGGGGTATGATAGCCTGCAGCTTGTGTCCTAACAGTTCAATCATCCACTGAGGGTTTTACTACAACTTACTACTCCAGACTGACAGCCAATTGTTAAGTTCGACAAACAGGGCTGAGGAATGAAGGGAATGCTCATCTCTCTCCCACACACAGCAACCGCTTTCTCATGTGAGGAATTAAACAATTATTAACAAGTCTTGGGACTCCATGGGAACTACACTGGATGATGACCCATATTCTGGTGAGATGGCAGGGAACGAAAAAAGAAATGCAGAGGGGGTGAAAATGCAATGCTGCATGTGGGTGGGTGGGAAAGGGACTTTGATATTTCTGAGCATTCAGTCAGTTGTGACCTCAATCCCAAAAAAAGAGATTCAGTGTGTGTGGAGGAGAGGGAGTGAGTCTTTCCGATTGGCAGTAAAGCTGACTGTAAAAACGCATATGGATTAGGGGCTGAAACCACACTGGAAACTGGGAGCAATAAAATGAAAATGGGAGTTCAAAAATCAATTTGGACTCGCTGGAATCCACCCCACCCCTACTCAACCAATCCCATGGCCACAAGTGGTAAATAAGGCCAAACGCAGTTGATTACCAGGCAGACCAATGCTGTTGTCACGCTAAAGCCGCCGAAGCCACTCCAAGCCACAAACAGCATTCGCCATGCATAGCAACAGTGCAGAGGAGGGATGGAGGACGGATTGGAATAAAGTGGAAACAGAGGAGACGGAGATTGAGAGTTTGAAAGGAAAAGGGTGAAAGAACAGTGCAGAAATTTAGCCTCTTCATGCAACTGCCACAGACATTAACACGTGCTCACACACACGTACACACATGCACACGTGCATAGTTCACTGGAGTAGAGAGGGAGTAAGGAGGGAGGGGGATGCACTAGCTGTGCGGCCGGGCCAAGAGACTCTGGGGCTGAAGCCCATCACTAACACACGGATTAGTTCACACGTGCACACTGCCTTTTAATCTGCTCCACTGACAAAGGTTGGAAGAGAGAGAGAGGAAAGAAAGAAGGCGAGAGACAAAGAGATGGAGTTAACGAAAGAGATGGCCATAGAAACAGAGCCAGGGGGGAGAGAGGGAAGGAGGGGGGTGGAGTTAGTGGGACAGAGGGAAAAGGCTTGGAAGAGGGGGACGGCTTTAGGTGCACTGTACAAGACCCACACCACCTAAAAGTAAAGGCAATGTAATCAACACATACATGCAGGATCCAACATAAGCACCCGCCATTTGCCAAATCTTGGTAGAAATATGCTGGCGAATGAAATAAATGAGGTCAGCCAGCTGCCATTGGTAGGCTGGTTAAAGACATTGACTATGTTTTGTTTGCACTGACTGTGCACACTGGTGCATCAATAGCTGTATTGAAATTGACTAAAATTGATTAACTCTCACTGTCCACCGTCGATATAGTTATGCTAACTTTATCTAGCTTTCTACCTGGCTCTTCTACTGTAACAGTTGTACCACAGAGGAGAATTCTGACTACAAAGAGAGTCTGCGTGTATGTGGCAGCACATTTCCGGAATATACAGTAAAAAGAAAATTTACAAAGAAGTGGTGGTTCACTGCAAAGGGGGTGAGGAGATGTCATGCAGTTTTTCGGCTGGTATTTTTTTCAGTTTACCAGCCATTGGCAGATAAAAATGTTTTTGACCCTGCACACACATCTTTGGCAAATGCCCCAAATCCCCTTAAAACAGACACATGCTGATCATGTGACTGCACTCTTCCTGCTCTCTTCCTGAATCCCACTCTGCACAACGCCGCTGACCCACCCACCACCCTCACTTTGCCCTTTAGCCCTGTGTGACTCGAGGGCTAAGGGCAGAAGCTTTGGATTAAAACTCCAATACGGCCTGGCTCCGAAAATGGGCCTAGTGTAAAGCCAGGGAGATCCAGCCAGATGTTGGCTCTGGGGGCAGGGAGGGGTGGTGGTGGGGGGATGTGTGTGGGAGGGGAGTTGCCCTGTCAGACCACATCCTCTTTACAGCTGTGGATGTGTATTAATACATCCAATATAGGGTGCGGAATGGAGTGTAATCCAAATATTCTATATGAGCCTTTAATGCTCAAATACACATTCATGTGCCCAAACACACAGAGGCACACATTCACTTTCTCACTCACATAGGTTAAACTCAGTAACTTATCTTGATAAGTCACTTAACCCAGTTGGCACAAAAGTCACTCCACTGGGGTTAGACACTCAACACAGAAAATGATGACATTCAGTGTGCCGACTGATGATGAGAAAGGATGTGAGGTAGCTGTTAACTAGAATCAGGGGTGGGGACTTCTCTTACTGCTTCTTCGTCTCGCAGCTCTCATTGGTGAAAAGCTAACCTCTATGATTGGTCAGAAGGCAGTGGTGTTTCCCCCTTTTTCCCCAGCTGTACGGCTAAAAATAGAAGCCACACTCAGATTTAGCCTAATTGAGTCTGTCTTGTGTCTTCAACATCCTATTTTTTTCCCCTTTCTATCTCCGTCTCCGTCTGTCCTTAAGGTAAAGATTAAGTTAGCTCGACTGCTAACGTGACAAGCTGCTCCAGGAAGGAGCAGGGCAAACAGGAGCACTTCTTCCAGGAACAGCATGTAACCGCAGCCTCATCCATTTGGCCCAAAGTGGGCTTATCACCAAGCCCGACACAATACTGTTAATGGAACAGGTTGAAAAGCACACTATGTGGGAGGAACTGAACACTTTGCACAACACTGCAGTACAGCGTGAACATACAGTCCTCATTTCAAGTTGATTCATTTGAACACCTACAAACAAATTACCCAAAATGTTCCCATTTCAGTGATTCAAAATTAAAACAAGCCCAGAGAGCCCGGGTTTCAGCCTGCTGACTCAGCCTGCATGCCATCCAGCGTGGCTCAGTTTGGTTACACTGTTCTTCCACGGAAATGCTGTGCTGATGCACTTTTGCAGGATAAGGGCAAAACAAGAAGGCGCCAAGATAACATGAGTCAAAGGTCAGAAGAGCGAGACAGGACTGGAGTGATGGGTGAGCTTTCAAGTGCTGACATCCAATCCCCTGTGTGGGGCCTTCTTTACACCTGTCTGCAGAACATCTGTGTGGGGACGGCTCCAGAGGATGTGAGGCAAAACAATGGTGACCTCTAATTTTACACCGTCTTCTACCATCTGACAGCAACCCGTTGGGAGTGGGTACTCACAGAACTGTACAGGTCTCCCTCACTAGGTACTTCACAAGTGGCTGATATCAATCTCAAATTATACAAAAACTGCAACACTAAGCTCGATTGTTCTGACTAGAAGCTTTTACTGCGTGAAGCAACTAAAGGAAGTGTTGATTTATTCCCAATAGCTAACACTGAAAAAGGGTATACTAATTTTTTCTTTCTTTTACCCATGAGTAGTGCTTTGTCCCCTTTGTCGCTTGTCCTTTCCCCATCCAATTTAGCTTGTAAGTTATAAAACCTGTTGTATTTGTTCTACACTGTTTCTCTTTAGGCCTACGGATTTTTCAGTTTCCTGGTTTTAAAGGCAAGTGCCTCTCTTTAAAACGTATGTGACTGGCCTCTTGAGAGTGCCAATCCACAGATACTCTCTACGGTCAGAAACCTGGCAACCCAGCAGGTAGGTGTGATTGAAAGGTAAATCAATGCAGGGTAATTCACTCCTCCTCAGCCTCAGCTCAGAGCTCAACACTCACATGGCACAAGTGAAATGTAAGTCTGTTGTGTTGGCTGAAGGGAGTAGGAGCTTTCCTGGGGTGCAAAGTACACAAGGTATTTTCACCATCTTATGAGCCAACTTAACTTTAGGAACAAAACACACCTGCCACACTGGTTGTACGGGAGGAGAGACTTCTAGCCACAGCCAGAATTCATCACCGTCTGACTGTTTGTGGGGACTAGTCCTACCCTGATACTGGTTCATGTGTCACTGTGTTAATTACAGCCCGGAAATGCTCACTGTGTGTGCATACTGACACAGTGGGAGTGTGGATCAGGCTTGCGTGTAGCTCAAGGCATCCCTTAGTCAGGTGTGTTTGACCTAACCCTCTGCTCATCCCATCAGCCTGTCAATTACTTCCTCCTCCTCTGACACTGTCGTTAGCTAAGGCTAAGCCAAAGCCAAGCTAGGCTATTAAGGACTAGCACCCGGTGGCCCGCGAGAGGAGGTGTGGCGTGCCCCAGCACGTGTGCGTGCTCTAGCTGGGCTCACCAGACCAAAGATCAAGTCCCTTAAGCTGCTTTTCTGAGCCAAGAAAAGCTTACAAGTCGTCACGTTGGTCAGAACAAATGGTCCCAGTTTTAGGCCCTGCAGCAGAGCCTGAGAATAGCCTGCACTCACTGGGCAGACAACAGAGAGACTGGTGAAGCAGTTTGGCTTTCTTCATGGAGCATCAGCACAGCCAGAGAATATGTAGCCCAAGCTTATTCATGTTTGACTGCTCATCCAACCACAAGGCTTGAAAAGCAGTATTGAGTTTATAGCCCACTGGTTACAAAGAATAGAAATAAATGAAGGGCTTTGATCCCAACCGAGTTCTGACCATATGAAAAATATCAAAAATGTGACGCCTTTTCAATGAGTTCAACTCAGCTTCAATTAGAGGAGTGAACTCTAAATATGATCATATATTCTATAGGGCTGTGTATTTGCAGGAAGTTGGTGATACGATACGCATCGTGATATGGGGGAGCAAGAGGAGCAATATATTGTGAATTTTCAATCAAATTTAAAAGGAAACTGTCAAAGCATATAAATAACCATTCACATATGCACAAAATCAGTAAAAAGGTTATTAATGCCATCAAAACAGCGGAATCTGCAGGCATTCATACCTGAACCATCTAAATTAAAACTTTTTTTGAGAATCGACAGTGATACAAAATATAATATCATGATACTTAAGTGGATAGATATTTTCTTACACCCCTAATATCCTGGTAAGCTCCTATGCTTTGCAGTCAAGAGAAAGAAATCTTCTCACGCACCTGTACATGTGCAAAAAATAAAAACAGTGACAATGGAAAACATCCACACCGACTCAAAGTTGGTCGTAAATGAGGCGTGACTATCTTCATTTACCATTTCACATACCACTGAGCCAAAACAAATCCCGAGAGGGCAGAGCTCATGGATGCTCCTTACATGCCACCCAAGGACAACCACCACCCGACTCTAATGGGCGAGAATGGGCCTTTTTAATATTCCACAGGCACACACACTGAAAGGTGTTTAACCCACACTGTTTGTCCAACTCCCCTCGTGAAGAATAAAGCGGAAAAGCTAATATTGCCTCCACTGCCTGGGCACCGGGGGAAAACATAATTTGCAGTGTGTATTATAAGCCCGGCCTTGATAAACAATATTAAAATGAATAGGTCACTGTGGAGGAGGATGGTAAATGATAAGCGACAGTTCCTGTGGATTTATTGTGGCAAGTAAAAGCTTGTTGTATTGATTATCCATAAACAGAGTCATCATCCAAAGGGGAAGAATAAACAACAGTTTGAACAACAACAGACTAAACCCTGGGCCATCCCTTAGTGCTCTGCTGCAGAACACTTTAACAAACAAGGATCATCCAACAACTAACCTGAGCCTGGGAATTTGTAGTCAACATGTTTTAAAAAAACGGACTAATAGGCAGAAGGCTGGAAGATCAAAGCGGTGGAACTGCAACGTGCAGGCATATAAGCCCTTCACTGTTAAACCTTACTGAGGCAGTGTAATTTGGTAGTGACATGAGGAAGTGAAATAGGGCTGTTAGGAGGTACATGATCAAAGCAGCAGAGCCACCACGTTATCTGGTCCCGCCGCACAGTGTGAGCATCTGGAATGTGAGTTTTTTCCCCCCTCTCTGTCCCTTTTATCCACGTCCTGTGGTCTCTGCTGTCACGACGAGTCTACTCGTCACAGAGGTTATCAGGACCTGTGGTAGCCATGCAAGGCAAATCGGCTCGCTGGCGGCAGATATACGGGGATGATAAGTGTTGACAAAAAGGGCCCCAGTCAGGCTAGACCATAAAGGAGCTGCCTCCAATTTACAGGACTTGGAAGTCTGCTGAGATGGAACGAAAGCTGCTGCTGCTGTCGCTGTTGTTGTAGAATCATGGTATAAGCCTGACACACTTGGGTGAACAACTATGCCTGATACATATAGCTTACAGTGAAGCATGATCTTAAAGGGAATTGGATTAGCTGCTGGCAAAAAAATGGGAGGGATTATAAATGATTCTGACTTTAAGTGTGCTTCTAAAAAGATGGATTACCATTTCAATTTTTCCCCTCTTTCTTTACTAATGGAAATTGGAATTAGTTTTGTACTGGCTAACTGCTAAGCAACAACAGCACAGTCACTGTGTGGAGCTGAAAACGAAGACAAGAGAGGGGAAACAACAGGGTGTCAGTATCTGGATTTGGTACAGTGGTGTGGTACAGGACGGCCTGTTCCCAACTCTCTCTCTCTCTCTCTCCGAGTCTGCACGGACCAGCAAGGTGGAGCCAGGAAAGGGAGGAGGGAGAGGATGCAAGTTTCAATGGGTGCATGACGGGAATGCATATACAGAGACACATGACTTATGCTGTCAAATGCACATAAAAGTGGGCAAATCACTCTTCTTACCAGGGCTGGGTATTGTTTACAAAATTATGATACCAGCACCAATACCAGTACCCTTAAAGTAATATGATACCAACAGAGTACTACATTTGACAGTCAGTTTCCTAAGTCAATAATCATCGTGCCAGCACTCAGTTGCATAAAAAATCCACCTTCACCACGTTTATTTTCATGAGACCAAACTTTCTAACTTTTTGGTGGCATCTCGGCATGCTGCAACTGTTGTCTGTATATGTTGTAGCTGCTGTGGGCCAATCACAGGTTACCTTGAACTGAAGACACTTGTAGGAAAAACCATACAAATAGCCTTTTTTCTAGATCTGGGTACAGGAAGAAATTGAATGCAGGTATTGTTAGACTGAAACTTTTGATACTACTTGATACTGGGTAATTTTGGTCAATATCCTAAAGCATTGTTGCTCAAAGTGCAGACCGTGGGCCAACTGCAGCCCTCAGAAACTTTTCGTGTGGCCCCTGAACATAACATCAAATGCATATATTATATATTTATCTTGCATTTTCACTTTCAACCCCTTACATTTAATACACTCCTCGGCTACTGTGTCAAACTGTGACCCCCTCTCATCTGTCAAGTCAGGAACGACTACTTGTAGAAAGCTACTGGTTTCCTGGCAACTCTGTCATCAATACTAGTGTTTCCAGTTAAAGTCAGAACTTTCTTTGAACAACTCATGCCTTAAAAAGGTATCAAGTACTGATACCCAGCCCTACTTTATTGCATTTGGCAACACCAGTTTTATTACGCACAGATTTCACTTAATTAAATTATCTCTCTGATTGTTCATAGCTCTGCGGTAACAATAATTCAGTGCTGAACCAAGCCAGCAGTGATCCCTTCTGTTCTGCTATCTACAGGCTTTACACTAGTCTGCTCTGACTGGCAGAGATGACTATAGCCCATAAATGGCCATAGGAACAGGCCATACTACAAAATGCCTTGCTGTGTGAATGTGGAAGGAGTGACGAACCAGTATCCACACTGTGTTGTAGGAACAAACATCTGAGCTGGCACCTTTTTTTTCAAAAATGTATTTGTGTGGGTGGAACACTGGAAAAATGCAACCCCGCATGGGTGCTGCAATCTGCCGAGGCCAGTCAGCCGACCGGCTGGCCTTGTGTAGCATCGCGTATGAGCACCAAGATGACACATCAACTCTTGTCTATATTTAACTCACTGGACGCGTCTCCTTCCAATGTTCCCATCCTTTTAGAAGAGGCTGCCAGGGAGAATGGTGAGAAAAACAGGCCGAGGTGATATGTAATTACACTGAATGGATCCAGCCTCCCACATCCTTTCATTGTACCCACACTCCCAGAGATAATGAAATGGAAGGCAAGCTTTTTTTTCCTCCATTTACCATAAATCTCACAAGTCTCACCGCTCTTATTTATGGTGTCGAAGAAAACCCTTAACGGCTTGACTCTTGCATCCTGCAAAGTCACAGAGCACAAACACAAGCAAGCACCCAATGTGGGTGGTGAACTCAATCTGATAAGGGCTTCTGAGAAACCAGCATTCGCTCTCTTCAGAAGACGCTGTGGTAAACCATCACAAGCGAAGGTCTCCCTGAATACCCCACACTTCTTCCACTGCAGATACTATCTTGAATGCAGAGATATAACTCAGAATAGAACCATGATCAGGCTTGAAAGCTACTGAAAGGACATTTTGTTCAGATATAGGGCTGCCATTGTTGCCGCTACTACATACAAATCAAAAAACATCAAAACAAGCACTGAACTTTTGGCTTAAGCTCCAGCTCTGCCTGCATGCATCCTTGCCTGCCCCTGTAACTCGAAGCCCATGGCACGGCAACCAAACTGTTAGATAACTCTACAAAGGTGCAAAGAACGTGCACGGAACAGGGAGAAGGGACCTGTTGAAGAGGAAGTGCTTTTTTTAAGAAGGGCAAAAACAATGTAGGGCAAAAAGGAAAGTAAGATGTGATGGACTTATTCACGTGTCAGGGCAGGGTGTGCATGTGCCCGAAGGCTGAACTCTATGATTTAAAGGTGAAAGGTTTTGAAAATTTAATGACAACTCACCTATTCTTCTCCAGCTCATTATGTGTGGACCTGCAGAGACAGAAAACAGAAGTAGTCAAATAAAGAGCAAAGGACTTTTGCATGCTTAACAAACATATATACAGCATCAGTTCCTCTTAAAAGGCAATTCACTGTTCTGGGAAGTAAGGCATAACATTAACATAATAACTATATGAGCTAGACAAGCAGGGGCTGTGATAGACACAGTGAATTACCTTGTCGAATTTGATTTATGAATGTATTAATTAATCCCAAACGAGACCAACTCTCGGCCCAGTGCACTGGGGCTTTTCCACCAACACACTTCAATATGACAGCCGGGCATTCACTGTGGCATTATACAGCCTCTTTCTCAATAATGCACAGCGCAACTCTGTGTGTGTGTGACACTGCAGCCACTCCAGTTCACACTGTGCATGAGTGTAAATGTGTGTGCATGTACTGCTGGGCAAATATGAGCATGCACATACACATACACACACCGTGCATGCAGCAGTCAGGGTTCAGCGCTCTGTTAATAATGTAAAGTGAATCAGCTGGTCCCTAAGAGTCTCTTTGTGTGGCAACATACTGAAGGGAGACAAGCCCTCCTCCTGATGCTTAAATGGCCAAGTTCCCATCTACACAAACTGCACTCCACCTCGCCTCAAGGGGGGCAGGTTTTAAGGGACGGGGTGGGGGTGGACTCAACCTCTCCTGAGTCATGAACACAGCACTTCTCTATATTGTGGGTTATCAATACTGCAATATGCTTCCTCATCTATTTTTTTTTTTCAAACACTGAGCGCACAAAACTGCTTTATTTTCAATACAGAAGCAGGAAATATGGAGAAAGCAGGAGATAAGAATGGCGAGAAAGGGTAGAGGGATAAGACTAAACGTTTACAACACGACTACACTGGTTGCAAAAAAAAGTCTGATTGTATGAAAGTCTATGAGAAAACGACCGTACTTCCTACTTGATTTATTACCTCAGTAAACATTTTCCTAACAAGTTTACTGTCTCAATCAATAGTTCCATGTCTTTTTAAAAACAGCATGATGTTCTTTTGCAAATTATGGTCCCATTTAGGGTAAAATAAACAATAAAGCATGGTATGCTTTAGGGTGTGGCCACCTTGTGATTGACAAGTCGATGTCATGTTGCACTGCACATTTTCATATTAGAGCTTTGACCCCTTACAGTGTGTTTTAATATCAAAGTTAAAGCTTCACCCTCTCGTCCAAATATGGTCACTTCTGGCTCCAGGAAACCTGTAAAGATGGTGACGGCCAAGATACCAAACCCAAAACTTCAAAACAGCAATCCACAAACCAATGGGTGATATCACGGTGGCTATGTCCACTTCTTTTATACAGTCCAAGGTGTCTGTGAAAATTAGTTCTGCCTCAGTGGAAATTATTTTTTCAAGATCAATTATTTACACCAATAAAAACACCATATGTCCCTATTTTAATACATTACGTTTCATGTAGTTGAGTATGCAAGACTGGCTGTTAAGTCAACTGTGGCAGTATCTTTGATTTAACATGACAAGGTGTATGGCCAGGTTGAGTGGCTGCTATCACAGCAAAACACAGGGCTCACATGTAAGTTGGCTCAGGCCACTTCCTGAAATCCTGAGAGAGCCTAAGTGCTCATATGCGTGCTCTTGGCAGGTTTCAACTTACATATTCTACAACCCTGTAGTATTCATGCATGACTGGGCCCTGCATCAGCCAACCAGTCACACATACAGTAGAAATCACCAAACTGATAAACCAGCTTGAGCTCCTCTCTGCAACTACTATCATCATTAATATCATCTAAAAAAATGGGCCCACAGTTTCAAAATGACTTCTTTCTAGGGAAAATGAATAGTCACAGAGCTGTGTTCCATCCAGGCTTTTATGTGAATATATAATTACTTTCTAATCACAATGAGTCCACTGATTTCTGGAGCAGTTTGTGAGTCAGAGCAATAGTTTTGCTAAAAGAAAATGAATACTTTGGAGTGCATAATTTGTGTCATCAGCTGTCACCGTGCTTGCACTGTGTCTGCGTTGCTTGGAAACTCTTATCCTGATTGGTAATCTTTTTCAAACTCTGAGCAATTGACCACAATCTCATTCGGTGTAGTGTGTAATTATGTCTGTTTTTTTGTCTGATTATCACACTTTAAGAATGATGGGGGACTGTTACAATTGTGGACATGTCAAGAAGCGGAAAAAGTGTTTTGCAAAATGACTGCAGGAAATCAAAGGACAGTGTCATTAGAGACACAAATGATGCTAAAAACATTAAACTTTGAAAAGCTAGTGATAATACAGAGATTGGTGAACACACACACACACACACACCTTAGTATGGCCTCTCATACAGGGAGATCCATCTAAGGCAGCTTGCTTTTCCATTGGCTTTTATCATCTCAAACTGGTTTCCCTGTTGTCTGAATCAGATATCTCTGTCTGCAGCTCTACAACAATACAGATTATAAACTGGCTCAAGTCCATGCACAACTGCAGCACACTTCCTTCTGTAGGTGTGCACATGTGTCTATGTGAGTGTGCATGTATAGGCACACACAGAGTGGGTCAATGAGATAAAGCAACCCTGCTATAAACGGTAGGAAGTAGAGGACAGAGTCAGATAAGCCCATCAGTTTAAGCCTCAACACGCTACTGAGGAGGTAGCTACTGTATTGCTGGGAGCAGGCTTGTGCCGGACAGCAACCTGGGTTTACAAAAAATGTGTGTGTAATGTTATAAGAACCATTAGATTATAACATTTCAACAATTTTGACTAATTAGCTAAATTTCACCTCGTCCTATGTTAGCAGGCCATAAATAGGACTGTTTGATAGAGTAGTAGACCGATATGTGGCCCATCAGTGACCCTTCCAGCACTAGGGATTTACAAATAATGCTGCTTTGTTGGTTTGTAAGGTGTGAAATTCCAGTGAGAATGAAATAAACGGCATCACAACACGAGGCTCAGAAATGGTGTTAAATGCTAAATGGTGTTACCTCACCGAGTTGTGAACGTGTCTCTGTAGAGACTACGTAGAGCTGGGTTTTTTTTTTTAAAATTACAATACCAATATCCTTAAAGTAATACTGGGGCCAATAAAGTACTTCAATTGATACCTCTTCTTCTTGCTATTTGATGCCCATCATGTGAATGGGTTACTGGGTTATTTTGGTCAATACCTTAGATGGTATTCAGTACCAATACTGAGCCCTGGTAGAGATTAAGACCAAACATTATTCCTCAACAGCCTTGTATGTATAACTGTACTTACCTCTTATTAGAGAGCATTGAAAGAAGATTTCTATTCTCTGTGTTACTTGGTGCCATTTTCTCTCATTCTTAGCAAAATCTTTCTAAAAGTGTACCCCCCTACAGAGTTGTTCACCGTTGAGGGTATATTAAGGGCTGTGATGCTTCGTGAACAGCTTTTAGTTTCTTAGGGGATTTGATTTTACTCTGAAGATGATACTGTATCCAAAATATAATTATTCTGTGTATTCACTTACCCTATTAAGATCAATTCTTTATGAAAACGGCTTCAGACCTATATCTGATCATGACTGTTGCCATGCAGAAGGAGGCAGCATTCTGTGCTCATGATGAGTAATGCGCAGTTCCTGTTTGTGGCCCGCGCTTACATTAATATTAAAAGGCTCAGCGAGAGAGAGTGTGGAGCTTGCGTTTGATGTATGACTGTCAATGGGCAGATTAATGTAAGAAGCCTAGCACCAAGGAAAAAAACACAATACTGATGGGTCTTAACCTTGGGGGATTCTCGTTTGCATCTTCTACTACTACATGCAAGTTTCTGTCATCAGTGAGACCATTGTGCTTGACAAGGGCTCAAATATCTGATGATGTGATTATCAGGATGTTACATCCAGTTACACAATTCAATGGACTAATATACTCCACAATAGACTAATATACATATAGTCCTTAATGTATGTTTTATATGCGCTTTTTAACCTGCCATTGTAGCACTTTGAGATTTTTTTTAAAATGTAAAGTGCTTTATAAATAAAATGAACTATTATTATTATTAACCCACATACAACTGTGTAAGCTTGGGGATGCATACAAAATAGGAAAAGCATGAAGAAGAAAAAATAAACATGCTTTTCTTGTATAGGATATAGCTTCATATAATGGTGAAACAGCAAATTACTTATTATGTTTAAAAAATCATTAGTCCTAAAAAAAAAGGCTCCACATAGTCACCTTTGGAAGTCTGCAAACAACACCGGCCATAAATAGCAGTTCCCCCCCTAAGGGCAGATGGCAAAACTATCACTCTCTCCCACAGTGTAGAATACGTTAAGCAAAGGAGAAAATTAGCTCGACTAGCACTAAACGCCAAAAAAATAACTTAAATTAAAATCAATAAAAACCAGGGGTGATTATTTAAAGATGTGTGAGAGGAATACACTACATTACAAATTACTTTTTTCGCTTTAAAGCCGTCACTTTTACCGCGATCCCTAACCTCAGCCACTGCAGTCCGTTTGACAATCAGCTGATGAAAAGCAAGCAGAGCCGTTGGTGCTACCCCCTCCCCCAAGCCAGAAAAACACCACTGTGGACAGTCTTGTTTGCATACATGTAGTAAGCACGTTATACAAGTTTGAATAAACATCCATGTAAACTTTTTTTTTTTAACAAAGAAAGGGTGGGCCGTGAAAAACGCTGCCAACACATGTATTCACCTTGTGTTGACAGCTCGCTTGTTTACCAAACGTTGCGATAAAAGCGTTGGCAGCGAGTGTATAATCACATGCTGTCTGTAACACTCACCAGTAAATCACATGCAAAAGCCAGTTTGCATTACAATCAGAGGACGCAAATATATGCAAAGTTACCACTGCCCACAATTAAGCAGGGATCACACCATGAAATAGAGCAGTTTCTTACCTATTGTGGTTACTGCTGAACTTCTTATTTCGGAATTTCCTTTGCCTCTGGTAGTTTGTGTTCTGACTTGATGGAAATGTCGAAGCATATCCGTGTTCACACTCTGTTGAAAGAAAATTGGGGTAAACAGTGAGCTATGGGAGAAACTGGACCCCATTACAATAACGGACAACCCTTCAGGTTGACGTGGACATACTGGTTATACGTTTGTGACTGAATTTGCTGGTAACATTTATTGTCGTTATTTTAAAAGCGATCAACAGTAACATTTCTCAGTTTACCACACATGTGAACATACAATTACCTCTTTCTCTCCTTTCTAGATACTCCGCAGCTTCCAATAACCGTTGGATATTTATTAGCTGAACAGCCGTCATTCTTTTCTGATGCTGGCTGCCGTTAACGTTAGCTAGGCTCTCTTCAGGTTAACGTTAGCTTCAAAAGCAGCAGCAACTACAGGTCGCTTTTAAATGCAGGGAAGACAGTGCATCGGTTATTATTACTACACTGAGTGATACTTAAAAAAAACGTCGTGTTAATATCTTGTTCAGTGTCTTCGCTGGCTCATCAGCAGCCTTTGGTCGAAAGGAGAGGATAAAAAATCCAGTGTTTCCAAGCTGGCAAGCTACAGCCAATCCTTGCCAGATTTCGTTGATAGAAAATGTGACAACCAGTGTATCAAAGTAGTAAAAGTTTCTAGGAAACGCGATATTAAATGTTTACAAAAACGGATATAAACAATATAAAATTCTCCCTAGGGAGCCCAGAGCCAGCAAAGTGCCTGCTGCTGCTACTCGTTTCCTCTCCTCTCCTGTTTGTTTACCTAGCTGCACAGCTGAGAGGCGGGGACCTCGCGGAGGAGAGGCCGGTCTATCGCGGTGCATTCTGGGAAATTTAGTCTTTCTGCGCATTTATAAAATACTGCCTAAACATGCACAATGATCACTATTTTCAAAATGTAGCATGCCTTTATAGCATTTTCGAATAAAGCCGCGTGCGTTATTAGTTCATGATTGAACTGTGAGTATGGGCAGTCAGTTAAATGAGTAAATACCTACAGTCTATGGTAAATACATGTGGAACTAGTGCTACAGTTCACAGGTCAGCAGAAATCATTCAAAGTTAATTTGTGGATTATTGTTGTTGCAAGGTTTACTCGAGGAAATTGATGCTACTGATGACAGTGAAGAAAAGGAATGTTGAAATACATCTACATTAAATAAATATACAACCTTTTTCTAGAGATCAAAGGCCTGTTACAGGTATGACAGTTGTATTCTTTAAAAAAAGAACTTATTTAGGCCATCAATTATTAATGGATGGATTGAAACGAACTGTTTTAACTGTATAGTGTGACTTAAAATATATATGTATTGTTTGTCATTTATTTCTCTCAGATTCATCCTTCTCAATCTCCTCTCTAGGTATAGGGAAAGAAGAAAAAGCCCTACAAATCCCATGATTCATCGGGACTATGGGGGTGTTCTTGCCAGCCGAAGCCAGGCCCAGCAACACATGACGTCGCTACGGACCTGGAGTCTGATTGGCGAATGGCTTTGACAGGCGTCGAGGGTTGAGCTCGCATCTGACCAACCGCAAAGGAGCTTTGCGCCATGTGGAAACCCGTGTGGCACGCCCTCTAATAGCAGGAAGCAAACAATCGAGAGAAGAGCTGAGCCTTTGCGATTTGCTGCCCCAAAATCCCCACGTTACCTTATAATAGATTATGTTACTTAAATGTATTTTGCAACGCGCAGCAGCCCATGTATTCGGCTTTTCTGCATAAAACAGCCCTGAACGGACACACGCACAAGAAAGCGACGGAAAACCCCATATTTCCCAGTGTCTTCAAACCATGACTTGTTAAAAGGAAACGAGGACATCATCAATAATTCATTTTTAAAAAGTCGTTTTTAATATTTCATGTATTACAAATGATCTGCCATAAAATTAGCATGTAGGCCAGTATGGATTTGCAATTTGAGATGCCAACTGCAATCAACTCTATAACGATTTTCCGAATTTCTTATCAGCTAGAAGTTATAAACAAGGAAATTAAACAATCAGGCGACACATTTCTATGTTTTATATATGTCCGATTGACCATTCAGCTGTGTCCTTTTCGTTTTATGTATAAAGTTGTATGTTTTTTCGATCGAGTCTGCGGGGGCACAATGACATCATCCTAACCTGAGTTGGAGGGCGCTGCAATGTGGTCAGATTTATCACATCGAAGTGGTAGCCAACATGCACACCCACACAACCAATCATTATGTCATATTGTTTTATCTATGCTGAATGGAAAAGCATCACAGAATCCTGGGTTGAGAGCTGTGCAGACGCAAAGCGATGCACAGTGCCCAACATGCAGATAATGCAGATAAAATAGTCCAGAAATATTGAGAGCGCATATTTTAATACTCTCCTATAATTGCAAAGGGTATATCACTCATATTAGTCTGGTGCAGGCTGTGCTTATAGCAGGCGGTGATGCTTAGTTGAATGAACTCAGCCCTTTGTTGTCTGAGTCTATTGACAATGAAGTCTTGTTTTCCTGAAATTCAGACGCAAATGACAAGGATCAAACGCAGCACATATAAACTCACTTCCGTCCTTCCTTTCGGCGCTCTCAAGAAACCGAGCAGCCTCCAGCAAAACTTGTACGTTTTTCAGAAAAGTGTTGATCTGCTCCATGTGGGAGTCTTTGGAGTTGAAGACGTCATTGAAAGGGCAACTAGACATCTCGAAATCTTGCTGATCCAAGAGAGACGCCTCGGAATCAAAAAAGAACTCCTCACTCTTCAAACTTCCTCTTTGCATCTCACTTTTGGCCATTTTTCCCCCTCTTTGAGTTTGTGTGGCTTCTGTTCTGGCGACGTGCTGAGCGCAATACACAGTGAGGCAGCTGCCAGTGGATGCTGCTCTTGTCAGATGGTTCCTCTTTTCTTTTTTCTTTTTTTATGAATGCGGGGTGTTTAATGTAGAGCAGTGGCCAATGTCAGTAGATGGTGGTGCATGGGAAAACCAGGGCCCGGCCCCCCTCTGTCTGAGGAGTCCTCATGGTCCTAGTGTCCGTCAGGTGTACAGAATAAAAGAAAACAAATTAAAAAAGGCTAATTCATATGTCAACGTCACGTTACAGTTATACACTTTAGCATGCTATTGTATATATGTCTATGTATATTTAGCTTTTTGTAATTTATAATTTGCTTTTTTTTTTTTTACTATACATAGTGTTTTATTTTTATATTTGCTTTTTCGCTTCATATTTTTATTTTTTTAAATAAATGCAGTTTACATATTTTTTACTGTGTTTTTTGCTTATTAATGCATAGTTTGTGCTTTTGCTATTTTTTTTGTTTTTTTACTGTTTACTTATCTATTTTATTTAGCCTTTGCTGTTGTAACATTGAAAATTTCCCCACCATGGGACTAATTAAGGGGTAAAACAAAAAGTGACTTGAAAAATCTTGTGTCATGTTTTATTTATTTATGGTACATTTGGCCTTTTAGGATCATTGCAATTTTTCCTTACAGGAAGTGATGCAGTACCACAGAACAGATAATTAAAATAACAGTAAAGGGAGTAACCTGGGTGTAATCAGGAGGATGACTGGACATAATTCAGATTGTTTGAAGTGGAAAAACTAGAAATTAGATTTGGTATGAAGCCACAGGAAATAGCTCAGCTGATTTCCTGTTTTCAGTACTTATGAAGTATGCTACTTCAATAAAAAATGACTGAAAGTGTATCCAACTAATATATTTGTTTCAATATCAGTATTAAAAATAATAAATAAACGTTTTTTTGGTCAAATGTCTAAAAGAATTTATGGTTAATACAAGTTGTAGAGGCCTAATATTATCGTTTACTTCTTGTGATTTGCTTTGTTCAGTGGTGGTGTTGAAATGAAAAGATTATCTCTCTGAACAAAACTTACAAGTATCATAAACTTTTGTTCGTCATAGAGCCTATTTTCTGCAATAATCCAAAATCCAATGGAAAAACTAACATTCCTGGAAAAAGAATATTTTCAAGGGAACCAAGGCGATGCTATCTCCTGGGTTGGCCTACAAAAATCAGATAACCCTGCAGCACTCTAGCAGCAGTAGCTATCAGAGGCACTTAAGATGCCGAAGTAGCAGCAGTTGCAGTTGTGATAGTTGAGTGTTTGCTTTTTGATATTTTAGGCTTAAAAGACATCAAATCCAGGATGTTTTTTGGTTAAACTCCCCTCCACTAATCTTGAAGGGGGCTGAGAGAGATGAACTTCATGGATAACACTATAGTGTCTATAGATCCTCTATTATGTGACGGGAATGGTAACTGAGAGATAAGTCCTTCTCCTTGATCTTGTGCCATTCTCAGTAGACCTTTAGCTGAGCTGTTTTTACACTGCTGCAGAGTCCGTTTTTGAACCGGAACATGTCGAGGCAGAGGCCTGTTTTCAGCACAGATACCCCCCCTCTGCCACTTCAAAGAGCCAGCAGCAGTCTGTGACCGTTTGATGTAAAGTTCACAGAGACAGAAACTTTCAAGTCCAACGCACAAGGGAATCTCTGAAGGTCCCTCCCGCCCGTGCCCCACCTCTCAACCCTCAGTGAGGGGTAGCTATAGAGGAAGGAAACCCATTTGAGAGCAGCCCGTTTGGAGTTTGGAAGGTGCCACCGCCAGCACATTGACAAAATGAGTGGATCTTGAAGAGCGCTCAGCCACATCCTCTTTAGGATTTTAGGCCAGCTTCCCCATTTGAGGTTACTGAGTGCAGCTTTGTAGGCTGTACTTTTTAGGTTGAATTTGCCCCCTGTAGTGCTTAGCTTCAGGGCAACTTCCCTCAATGCACAGAGATTTAATACAACTGCAGAGATTAAATGTACAGCATGAGAAGTTAAGGCTTGATCATAATATTTTCATTCTTAGTAAAGATTAGACATGATCACAAGCCCTACAGGTCACACGCTATTGTTGGACCAGTCAGGTCAAATACAGCAGGGACAGAGAAGGCAGAGGAATGCTGAAAACCAAGAGGGAGTAATGAGTCCGAGTAGTCGTCACATGTCACAGTATGAAGCTAAAGACTTCAGAGAGAATATAGCTCAGGGGCATGGATGTCCTACAGACACATTGTTTGAAGCCTCCCCTACACTGACCAAACCATTCCTCGTCACGCTATTCTTCCAAATAAAGGAATTAAAAGGCAACACCCATGTCAAAACAAGGCGACAACCTTAGTAATAAAGCCACAGAGAACCAGCTCTGGCTCCAGTGGGGAGACAGGGACAAAGGTCAAACATTTTTAATAACACAAGCTCATTTTCCTTACCCTGGGGGGCTGTCCACAAGCAACGAAATGGTAAAATGAATGCTAATGTCTTCCAAATGGAAAATTAAATGATGGATTTCCCACGAAATTAACTGCCCTTTGATTATCAGTAAAAATAAGTACTGCAACTTAAAAAATTGATGGGTTCTTCCTTGGCCAATGTCACCCCCTTCTACATTTGACAAGAAATCAGGCCAGTGAGTTTTCCATTATCCTGATAGCAAGCTGACAAACAAACCGAACCGAAACCAAAATTGGCCGGGGTAATAGAAATAATAGACACAGAAGTCAGATTCACATTGGAGAATCTGAAACCAGGGAATATTTGGCATTGGATGGATTGCCATGAAATTCTGTCCCCAGATGATGAACTAAAGATAGCATTGTGATATGAGTTGTTAGCATGATTACATTAGCATTTAGGTCAAAGCTCTATGTGAGAGATGCTTGCATGGTTGTAGACTCTTGGTGGTGCTCAAGAAATTCTGCCTCATAAAGTGTATTAAAATCACGGAAAAAAGGTTCTTTTGTCAATCAAGCTATTTCTTTAGCTCTTGTGAAAGTTGTTCTATTGAGTGACATCTTGAAAGTTATAATGGAGAGCATTATCGATATGAGAACGGTAAGGCTGATGACGCAATGATGAGGATAGAGATCACAATGTGAAAATGCCGAAAATGCAAGTCCGTAATTCATCATAAGCAACTATGTTTTCAGACGATATAAAACCATTTTGAGGGATGGTGAACATTGATCTAATTGCATTTCACCTGGGAGAAATGAGAGTTTGTTTTTCTGGAGCCACTTTGCATCATCCCTGAGTCAACACCATCTATTCAGCCTCTGTGGATTGAGGATATATTGGCGTATCCGGCAAAATTAAACTCTCAAATCTTCTGAAGGCGGTAACGTAGGGATGGGAGACACATTGACACAATAAAAACGCTCGGCTATAATGGGTCTCTCTCACCCGTTATTGCTTCCTCTGAAAACTCACTGACATTTTCGTAAATGTCACAGATTTACATCATTCTCTGAGGACCACTTCAGCTGATGGAGTTCACGGGTAATTAGGCAACTTCCACAACGTGCACCTCGGGAGGTAGAGGGAGAGGAGAGGGGAAAAAGGGGGACTGAGTGGGGGAAACAGGGTAACAGGGTAAAAGGGTCTAAAGAAACTGAGTGATGTTGGGAGAATATCATTGAATGTCCTTACAATAAACATGCAAAACCATCCCGAGTGAAACCATTGTCCTGGCAGCAGGGCGTAGAGATTTGAAGAGTGGCCATTCACACTGTTGACCTTTTTACAGCCTTGTATTCCTGTCCGTTTAGCGTCCGAAAACACCAGAAGCACCCTTCTGCTTCTTATTCACCCAGTTGGCCTTTTGACCTCAGCCTGTGCTGCTTCCACAAGGTGAGCGAGTAAAAGAAGGAATTTTAACTGAAATTCAAGGGGGAAAACACAGCAACATGCATAAACTGTAAAATACTGTAAGCTTGTCAAATCAAAAGAAATCATCTAAAAATACATTATAGGGACATGTAGATAGAAGATAGAGAATGTGAGTGTCAGTGGATGGTAGCACTACTCTAAATCAATGTCTCTTTTGTTTTGGCCTCTGTCTGCCTGTGTGGTTAACAAGACCCTCTTCCTTAACCTTTATGTCCTCTCCTCATCAGTCACAAAAGGTATTTGTTCTCCATGGGAGGTCAGTCCTGACACACAAACACTGAATGCATGTCCTACTCGCTGTTTTTTCTCCCCACAGATCAATTACTGTAATTGCTGTCTTACATGTGAACCAACCGTGGTGGCTCTTTACATTTACACACCCACAAATCTGCAAATCCCTGGTTGAATTGTCCCAAGCTATACACAACAAATAGCCTTCCACTGTGTTTCAGTTACATCCTATTTACAAAACTCACTGTGCAAACTGACAGCCAGCTAGCACAGGTGCCTGAGAGCAACCGCTGCCTACTCAAAACACCATCCATCAGGTAGGGGGAACGCTCGTTGGAGGAAAATGACCGGGTGAGAGTGACAAAGCATTTTTTTTTCGTGGGAGCCTCTTCAACTGACCTCATGTTGACACCGCGGGCTACGCTACTGTCAGTGTGCTTATTTTCCCAAGGGGCCCCGAGCTGTGTGGTTCTCTGCTTTGTCAGGGCTTTCTGGCCAAGATACTAATCTGTCTTCCATCAAGATTGCAGTCGGGCTGTTCTTTTGTTTGGCTCGAACCGTGCGGCCGCTTGGGAAAGGCTTCCTGGGTATTATCTCCATTCCAGGATATTCTCAGCCCTTCCTTGTGATACAGTATCAAAACAACACATTATACAGCTGCACCCCGCCCTGTTCCTCAAAATCAGCACTGCTGATGCAACTACTTCTGCACCTCTCAATCTCAATTCTCACTTCCTGTCTCAACACTCTCCCCAGTGCAAATCTTTTTATTTTTTTTGCTTCAGTGACACCCATAACACCCACAGCACCAAGTCACTCACAAGCATGCTGATGAAATGACAGTGTGGGTGAAACAGAAACCTGTTAGACGAAAGATTGCTGTTGCCCCTCCCTAGGAGATTGCCCTTTGGCTCTTGGTGACCATTGTTTCCCCTCTGTTCCCAGGCACTGACATCTGGTGACAATGGCCACGGCGGGAAAGAGGAAAGAGTGCCTGTGAGTACACACTTACACAAATGCATACAAACACACACCCGCAAAGAAACACACACTTATTTGCAGACATAAGAGAAACAAACAAACTTGGTTACAGAGCCGAAACAGGACATAACTGAATGAAAATGTGTACACATTTATGAACACACACACACACACACACTAAAAGAGAGACTAACTAAATATCTTAACAGACATGAACTAGGAGACAAGAGCTAGACGACCCTTACAGCAATGATTAAAAAAATTAACATTCACATTTGCAGACGATTACACACACACACACATGCACACTCCCCCAGACATGGGACGGCTGAGACTATATCAAAATAGGCACTGTGACGTCACCCGTTGGTTCGTGGGCTACCGTTCGAAGAGTTTGAAAGATTCTTAGCATTCAGCTAACTGTTGGTACAATCGATTGCTGAAGACCGAAGATATTTTTTCATATTTTAAGAATACGTTGTGAAAGGGTCATAGTTCTAAGAAGTAAACACACAGTGGAAGCGACCTGTTAATCATGAGATAACCCCGCACTAAAGCATACCCTACTTTATCGTCTATTTTACTGTAAATGAGAGCATGATTTACAAAATGAACATAATGCTGAATTGAAGAAGACTTGAAACTAGTGACTGAGACCATAAACTCACGAGGAAAATGTTCACTGAGATAATGAATCAAGTGGGAAGTAGGGCCATTTTCTCATAGACATCTATACAATCTGACTTCTTTTCGCAACCAGTGGAGTTGCCCCCTGCTGGTCATTAAATAGAATGTAGGTTAGAGACACTTACACATTGGCTTCACTTTGTAGACTTCTTAGACCTGGAGCTTGCCTCTTGGGTGAGATAGGGAGTGGCTGAGAGTGATTCAACACAAACACACTCACACACAGAGTGATACATGCAGAGCCATGCGAAATAATGCAGACAGAGATGTGTATATGCTTATTAAGAGTTTAAGGGATCACATGAAACGAGCACACACATGTACACAGTCACACAAGTTTTCACCCAGTTAAAGTGGAAAGTTAGACAGAGCGGGGGGTTACACACACACATCCAGAATGTCCTTTCACCCAGCAACGACACAGCAGTGTTGTTTGCTTCAGGTTACCGTGCTAACCTGTCATTTATCCACGGGGGCCTCAGACTGCTGTCTCTGCAGCTCCACTGGAGGTGTGGCACCGCACTCCCCCTCCCCTCCAGTCACCCGCCTCTACCCTGTGTCTCTGATGTGGGATGCTGCCAAATTAGCCAGGAGGGCCTTGGGGCAGCGTGTCTCCTCTGCAAATTAGAGAGGAGAGAGCGTCGAGAAAGACCAGAGAGAGGGCGTACGCAGGACAGAGGGAGAGAAAGAGAGATTGCAGGTTCAAAGAACTAATGACCTTCACAGGAGGGGAGCAGGAATGGGAGTTGTGCAAAGGGAGTCAGTGGAGGAATAGGACGAGAAAGAGACATGACCTCATCCCTGTTGCTTGATCAGACCCAGAGAGTAGGACAACGACATTAGTTACAAAATAGTAGATACTATTAGCTCAATGATGTAGCTGACGATGCAGTAGCTCTCCCTCACTAACCAATAAGTGAACATAACCATGCCGTATCTCTTATGTCTTATATATGTCTTAAATGACAAAGACAATATGGGATTTTCTAGAGTTTACCAAATAATAAAACTTGACTAAATACCTCAAATGAAAAAGAAACCATGTGATATTTCATGTTTTTCATGTTGTCAACAAATCCCACAAAAAGGCCAAAAAGAACAAAAAGCAACGTGTTAGCCTGTATCTTTAATACATTCTGACTGTCCTACTCTGTCCATTCATTCATACTGATAATGTAAACCTTAAAGAGACAGCTCACTCCTACATCAAAACACATCTTTTTTGAGTGTTGGAGGTATCGCCGTAGAGATGTCTGGCTTCTCTTTTGTCCTGTGGTGGACAAATGGACCAAACTGCATTTGAAAAACTCAACAGCAATGTCTTTCTCCAGAAATCAAGACCCAGTTACTCCAGGTGATCCACAGACCTTGTTTTAAGTAGTTTTATAGAGGAACAACTTTCTTTCAACCAAACTGTGGCCACCAACCGTATCCCTGTGCAATAATATTCTAAGTTCAATAAATAGTTTCTAAAAACAGCTGGGCAAAGTAGTTTTTAAGATTGGTCTCCCTAGAAAAAATGACAACATAGGTCGTTTGTGAAGTCAAACTATAATCCACGTCGGAATTCAACCCAGGCGAAAGGGGTTTGAGTCCCATGTGAAAACAAGTAAACAATGTAATTGAAACATTACTGTTTAAACGGTCTTTTCTGACGCCCTACCAGGAAGTTTTTGGTCTTAAATTTAGGTCAGTGGTTTTGCCGCCTAAATTCACTGAAACTTTTTTTACAACCACAAACCGTTCGTGTATGTATAATCACGTGCACTTGTTGAGTTTTTAGCAAACCTTATTCAAACAGGAGTAAAAAAGTGCATTTGTTCAGGACTATCTCTTGCAAATTTGGTGCTCTAGTGTTGTATTATTTACAGCAGAGGGATGATGTACGTGGGGACGACTCAAATTAAACTACTAATTATTTTGATAAAAGAATGTGTCAACCAGTGCAAAAGTGTGGCCAAATTGTGTATTTTCCCTTGGTTGTTGGACAGTATTATTGCTCTATGGTAGTATAGGATGAACACATGTTTTGGTTTTTGGTCTTTTTATGGAATTTGTTGAACAAAATGAAGTCTCAGACCAGATTTTTAAGTAAATGGTTCAAAGTCCCAATTTGAAGCAGATTTTCATCTTGATGATGAAGACATAATGTGGTAAATAACATTCTGTCAAGCAGAAATCTCAGACAAGTGTCATTTAACAGTTGTGACAGAATGAGAAAGAAAGAAAGTCATTAGTTTGTACATTGAAATGCTGTCAAGTGCATCTGTAGATGAAAGTTTTGAACTCTGTAACTTATGCTCAGAAACACACAAGTGCCAAAACAGAAACCACAAAGATGGCTTTTGTCTCCAACACACACACACACATGCAGGCACAATAACACTGTGGCTCTCATCTTTCTTGTTGCTGTAGACGGGTAGCCTCAGACCCCTGGAGACACCGCGGTGTGATGACTGTGTGCACTTAGAGAAGCTGAAGGGGAGGTGAGAAGAGGAGCCAGAGGAGAAGAAGAAAGCACCGAGGGAACAGAGGAGAGGAGAAGACAGGAGAGGAGATGCTGTGGGAATCCTCCCTCTGTCGTTTTCACACCGGCTTCCTGTTGTCACCGCTCCCATTTCCTGTCCCAGAGGAACTCTGCTCGCACATCCCACAATTCTCCCTTTTGTTTGTGTTTATTTCCCCTCCAGGTCTGCTAAAAACAGCGGTAAATACCTTTGGTATTTCTACTTGAATGCATGAGTTAAAAGTAGACGCCTCTTGGTTTCTGTGTCAGGAAATTGAGTCTCAAAGGAGTTCTGTTGATCACACATGGGAAGTCTGATCATTCACTTGTCATGGATACCAATCAAATGTAGGAACAAATGACTGATCTGATTGGGTCAACACACTGAATCACACACATCCCCGCTCTATCTTATCTTCCCTTCACCTACGTTACCTCTATCTTCCCTCCCTCTCTGATTTTTTGTTTTCCCAGGCCTTTACCTTCCTCCCCCCGGGTCTGTCTGCGAACCTCCTCCTCTCCTTCCCCTCCTTCTCCCGTCTGTGGTGTTCTGTCTGTGTTCGAAGTGGGGGTGGGGGTGTGCAGTCTGGCAGGGGATGCTGCCTGCAAGAGGAGCAGTAACCTTTCTTTGGGTCCTTGCTGATTTCATTATTTTCATTATTGGGAGACTTCCACCGTAGCAATCCCATTAGGATAAGACGGGGCCCAGCAGGACAAGGCGCGCTGCCTGGGGGTGTCGGGTTTGTGTGTGTGTGTGTGTGTGTGTGTGAGTTTATGGCGTGAGTGTCCCGCAGGATAAGAGACTAAAGTTAAGCACGGCTACATTTACCCGGATTGTCAGGGGGGTCTAAACTGTAAATGTCTCAGTTGTGATATTTGCCTGTTCGACTTTAATAGCTTTTTATATTCATCATCAAAATGATGAGCCGGAGAATGTGAGGATCGTGACAGTCATAATGTTACTTTGCTCCACAGGCTGAATAATACTGTAATTGTAGAGCCGGATGATTTACCATAAATCAAAATAAGCATCAGAGTAATGTCTGTTGTCACCCTGCGATATTGTCAACAACCCACAAACACTTTGAAAAGTAGAGCTTCCAAACTAATCAAATAAGACAGTCAATACTGTAATAGAAACCACAAATATAGACTTATTTTGCCTATGTACAGTCACTCAATAAACCTCCCTTAGATGCAATAATTGAGAAAAACTACGCAAATAAAAACCTAAAGGAAGATAAAGGAACATGTAGCCATTTTACTTGCCTGTTTTCTTTGCATCTTGTTGCTTCAATCCTAATTACTTGTACAACAAGCTCTAATCACTTATTGGTGTTGTTAATCACCTCAATTCATATTTCATTTAGAAAACTGTATATTATCAAGTGTTTTGCACATAATATAGATGGAAAATAAAGGAATGAAACTGATCAAATTGCCTTAGAGATTACTAATACCCCATTTGAGCTCAGCCATCTGTACTTGACTTCATGGCTCACTCACAGGTGTTCCCCAGACAGACTTGAGACCTTTTAGCCTCTTCATCCAGCAACAGGTTGTATATTCAAATAAACAAAGAGCAACTCCAGCCCCCATCTGCTAAATAGAAAAGAACATTACCCTTAGTGTATCTTTATTCCAGTGCCCCTAAACCAAACCCTAACAACTAGATAAAGAGGATCATTGGACTGGTAATGATTCTGATATGTTTTTTGTTTAACATAATTACCGAAGAGGCCTGAAATGATGGTAACATTCATTATTTTACAGCCAATACTCACCTATCGTCAACCCACACAGGTGTATTCACTTTTGCTGCCTGATTAGACCTTTGCCCAGGACAGTGTGGGTGTGCACAGAATTGGCTTGCCAGTCCTCTTGCTCATTTTCCTGTTGCACCTGTTTGGGTAGAACAGCTAACAGTTATGTGACTGAACATAATGTCCAGTATAGCTCCACCCAACCACAGTTTAGCTGCTATAATCAGCCAGAGTAATTGCCACGAGCACCTGTGTGGGTGTGCAGGACCTTTAAAAGAAATAGCACCACAGAATGCAGGTCCATACCTCTTTCCACCTCTCAGCTACCCCGTGCTTCAGATGAAGCCCTTTACGAGCTGCTGAGGATCAAGTATGCTTTCATTTAGTGTCCGTCCGTGAATCACTGGAGGCAGGCTCAGTGGCTGAATCCCAACTTGATGTTTATAGAGGCTGTGATAGCTGCACAGACACTGGTACAATCTCTGTAAAAGCAGAAAGGAGGCACAATCATTTAAACGGAAAGTTCTCCCAAAAATAAAATAAAATAAATCACAATTTTCTTCTTACCTGTAGTTCTATTTATGAATCTTGATTGGCTTATGTTGCCCAAATTGCTAGTGATGGCCTAATGAAGCTTCATAAACAAAGGAAAAACACTCTGAATTGCCAAACGTTGAGCCTTTCCTTTTAAACCAAGAGCACTATCAGGGGTTAATAAAACAGTTAAATTGACCCAAAAAATACATGGGAAAACTCCACAGCAATGTCTCCCTCCAGAAAACATGAAACGGTTACTGAAGATAATCAACAGACTTTGTTGTGAGCAGTTTCATGGATGCAAACCTTATTACGGCAGAAGGAAGCGTTCTTCTACACAATTCATTTGTGCATTTCATACATGAAACTGCTCACTACCTGGTCATCATTTTGTCGTCTTTGCTGTTGAGTTTTTCAAATGCATTATTATTCCCTTTGAGAACCACAAGCCGAGTGCAATCTAATTCAAATACCTTCAAGAGAAAGCCAACATTTCTACAGCTCATTTCTCCAACACTCTGCAAATAACACCAAAACAATCAATCAATTTTGGACTTTGGGGTAAACTTTAAGATGCAGAAAAACATTGAGCTTATAACTTCCCCTTTCTTCTGATTCATATGAACTTGTATGGCCCCAGGTAAAAGGGATTTAGGTTAATTTGAAAAGACTGTTTGTGGCCAGTTGCAAGCTTAATCCAGTTAATACAAATGGACATTCACCTGGAGCGACACAATAAAGTGGATTTCTGATGAAGGCCCACAGTCAGGAAGTCTTGGCAGCACCTTGTCTAATATTACACAGAAAGGGAGAGCAGAATTTTTCAGCATTGTGTTTTATAAGACAACTATTAAAGGAATCGGGAGCAGTGCTATTTTCTGACAAACAATGCTAATGCCTCACTTAGCTTTCATTTACGGCCATGTCTCTTAGCTCACTTGCGTCTCTGATGAGGCTCACAGGGAGCAGAGGAGTGTAATAGCCAATGAATCATGTTGAAAGTGAGGGGGTGTGAACCTCAGCGGCCTCCTTACAAGATCATCATCTGGAGCCGAACTCCCGCCCTGCACTCATCACCCTGACAGCTTAAATGCCCCGTTTAGTGCTCTTTTTGTAGGATGTGTGTGTAGGAGGGGAGCAGGAGGGGGTGAAGGGCTGAGGGGCTTCATCTTAAATCAGACAAATGTGGACACATTCTCTCTTTCAATATATACATATATATATATATAGGAAACAAATACATACAGTCATACATAACAGACACATGCTACATAGCCCCAAAGCCCCAGATGCACACGCTGACACACATTGCCACACAGTCCTATAGCGGCCTTTGGCACAAACAGACCCCTGCCCCCTAAACTCATGACTGCAGCAGCTAAATCCTTATCAGTCTAATACTTCAATGTTGCTGTCAGCAAAATAAAAGCCACAAATTTGGCATTACAGGGGGCCTGGGTCACGCAAGTGATGATCAGAGGAAATGTATGTACAGTGTCTGTGGTGCTCAATCTCCAATCTGATATTTGGCAGAGAGTCCAAGCGAACACACAAACAGGATGGGAAAGATCGGAGAACCCGCAGCAGATAAAAGCTCAATAATGAAATTAGGGATAAGACTGCAACATGCTGTTTGTTATCCTCTTCGTAACCATGGAGATTAAGATCAAGTGTCACCACTAAGCACACACAGACACACACACATCCATGAATGTCATACCTTATGAGGACCCTTTACTGAAAGACTCAACCATCATGTGAAACCTGAACCCTTAATCAAACTAACTCTAAACTAAACCATAACTTAAGTCCTATCAGTAGTGGAGCAATGACCAGAATGGCATTTCTCTTCAATACAATATTGATGAAAAATATCAACAAGTGAAAATCTTTATGTAAACTAGAATGGCAACTTCAGAGTGCAGCAAAGAACCGGCTTTCCAAGTTGTTTTCCCACTTAAAATAGCATTAAGATAAATCGTTTCCGATTATTCTGACAACACATGATTACATCACAAATCTTGCAATGTTAAGAAAAGTGAAAAATCATTTTGTGATTTGGATCCACTTGTAAGGAATGGGTTCTTTCTTGGCCCAGGCTACACACTTCCACCTAATTTCATGAAAACCAGGCCAGTAGTTTTTACATAATCCTGCTGACAAACAGACAAAGAAACAAACCGAGCCAAAGGCATGACGTCCTTGGTATTTATGGTTCTGCTGCTCTTCCGTGGCCGGATGTCACTCAGGAAAGACAGCGTCTGAGTTTGCTAAAGATATATTTGGATTTGGTTTTAGAAAGCTGTGCTAATCCGCCCCATGTATAAACAACATATGAACTAACTATATGTAATGTGGAGCGGGTTGTTCATAGTCATAAACCAGCATAACATTATCACCCCACTCAGCAGTTCTGCTCAGCTCTGTGGGATGTTTAAGCACCTTTCTGCTCACTGTTTTATGTGTTACGGCCTGCATTCACTGTTTTTGTTCACTCTTATCGCTCCGTCAGTGTTTTTTCAGCGGCAGCAAAAACACGTGTTAACTGCCTCATACCACCAAACAGCAGACAGTCAGGGACAAGCTGGTGATCATTTAGCTGCAAAAGAGCCTGATGTTGTTGGTGGAGACCAAAGAGGAGCTAAAGGGAAGATGAACACTGGACTTTTCTTCATCAGGTGGTCAGAAATATGACTATAAATTATAATGTTGCTTCTTGTTGTTGGATGTTGCAGCAACTTCATGTAGGTGATACGTCGATGTTGCTGTACTTAGCAAGCAAAAAAACAACAACATACAATCAGAATACTAGAAGCTAATTAAATATTATCAATTATATATTCAGTTACTTTCCTCTACTTACTCGTCCAACAAATCTTTTCCATGTTATCCTTTTATTCTGTGTACATATATGTCATTACATTTATGTATTTGTTATTTTTCTACATTTTACTCTATACATGTTCTAATTTTTTTTATCTGCAATCATGCACATACATGTGTGCTCCAAACAATATTTAATTCTACTCGTACTGTGATAATAAAGGTAACTTGTGGTTCAGATGTTTTATAGTAAAAGCCAAGATGGCTGCCAGAAGGTCCAGTACATGAAATTAATGCCTTTGGTGGGTATTTGCAACTAATGCTTCATGTAAAATGTTCAAGGTCTTAATTCAGGTGCAGAGAGATGACTGATGACATCCTGAGAGATGTTCGCCCACTGCATTGATTAAAGCTCAGATCTTCAGAACTACAGTACTGTAATAACTATCTGCAACGATGTAAAATGTAATGCTGGACCAAGACTCTCTGTTCTCCCATTGACCAACAGTGGAAACAGGGTGACCTTAGCAGTTGGCTGTTTCTGGGTAAGTAGGTCCAGGATGGGCCTCAAGCGAGGAGGAGGCCCAGCCAAACAATAGGAGCCAAAGGAAAAGAGTGGTGGAGAGGGTCCTCCAACCTCCACAGCCAAAACTAGGTCTTCCATTCACTGAGCTGCTCTCCACAGACAATGGGGCTGGATGGGGGCGAGGGAGTGAGGAAGCGAGGGAGTGAGTGAGTGAGTGAGTGAGGATGCTATGGGCATGTTGAGATTGCCGGTGCCAGCCAAGCACATGTATAAATGCTAAAGGCGCGTGTGCACGTGTGTGCTCTGCCTTCTTTGAGAGGAACCTACATACACACAAACCCAGACAGAAGGAGCCCCTATAGCTGAGGCTTGCACCCCGGTTATGGGTCCTCTGCAGTCTGAAAACGTGTCCCGACTGAACATCTGTGCTTTATCAAAAGCAAACAGCTCTCCTCTATTCATCTCCCACTCTTATAGCCCCTGAATGGTGATTTAATGTGTATTGTTCGGCCCTGTGGTCATGAACCCCGCTCTGTGATATTTTACTCCCAGGGAGGTTTTTAAAAAAGTGGAATGGGCCTTTAGTATCCCATTTCCATGCCTGATTACATGTCAGATGTCACTTTTTTTCAATATTTCATCCATTCTGCTCCTCGACAGACATTAAAATGAGTTATGAGTTATGCCGCAGCTGTCCCTGAGGAGGCGTTTCTTTCTTCTTTTTCTGCCTTTGCATCATGTTTGATATTCAAATGTACAAATCTTTATCCACTCGTGGTTGAAAACGACTCCGGTGAGAAGTTATTGCTCTGTTGAATAATTCAAACATTATCTTTTAGGGGGGTGTCCAGTCTTTTTCTCCACCAAAAAAGTCTGGGCAGAGACAATGAGCTATGTGAACAATTTCGGCAAGTCAATCGGCAACTCCCAGGAAAACACAGCCTCTCATTGTGTCCCAGTGTGATGGGAGAGGAGAAAGAAGAGGGAAAAGTTGATATTTCATACTGAGTGAGTGAGAGGAGGGGCAGAGCTGGACCGAGCCAGCTGCAGAAAAAAAGAAATGGCTGCCTCAATATGAATCCTTTCTTTCTTTCTTTCTTTCTTTCTTTCTTTCTTTCTTTCTTTCTTTCTTTCTGAGATGTGAAACTGACTTGTGGGATCTCCTCCACCTTAAAGAAGATCTTTACTTCTGCCCCACTCTTAGCCTGTAGTTGTGTGTGTGAGTGTGTGAGTTTGTTTGTCTGAAGGGTTGTGGAGAAAAGAAATGGGGAAGCTATCCCCCCTCCGCAGACAAAGGGCGCAGATGGCTGGCCCTCCTCAGCTTTGGGGTGGGGTGGTGCAAGCAGACGCCTGCGACGGAGCGCCGTGCCCTCCCATGGAGTTCATTTCAGTTCCCCCCTGAAAGAGACGGCAGACAGGGGGGCCCTGCTTATAACAAGAAGGGCTTAGAGACCCTGAACTGCCCCCCCTCAACGCCCCGACGCCCCCTCACCACTGGCCCATGACCCTTGCTCCTCACCAGGTCACATTCACAGTTACGAAGGTGGGAGGAATGCCAAAGCAGAGAGGGGAGAGTGAGTGAATGAGAAAGAGGCAGACAGAGAGCACGTAACCTGGCCAGAAAATATTGTCTTATCTTACAACTAAAGCAGACTGTGCTCAGTTTGTCATCTGGTTATAACAGACACTTATCATCTTGTTTTTATTAAACTGTAAGACAGATACGATCCTGACAAAAAGGGCAAACCATACTGTTAGTTTCAGAACTTCTCCTGTCTTCATAAAGTTTCTTTTAAATGACTTTAGGGGCAATTTTAGCAAGCAGCACATGGAGTTTTTCAATTAGCCACTTGAGGCTGGCTCCAAAAGAGAGTTCATCTTCATAGACTCCCATGTTAAACTGTCCAGTTTACA
>CAFUXE010000277.1:638219-651984 GCA_903364295.1 Serranus cabrilla | reverse complement strand
GTGTGTACAAATCGTAGAGTGAGTCGGGGATAAAGAACGGATTGTTGTCAAGGCTGTATGCAAGAAAACACTGTGTGCAATTGGAATGAGGGAGCAGAAGTGCGTAAGTAAAGGTTTTGTGTTGCAGTTGTACAATCTCTGTGTGTGTGTGTGAGTGTGTGTGTGTGTGTGTAATGTCCCAGAGTGTAGCGTTACAGTGAGTAGGGGTGGAGCCCTCGTTAGTGGCCTGTGAATGGAGGTCAGTGTGACTCCTGAATAGTAGGGAAGAGAGAAGAAAAAGAATGACAGATAGAGGATGAATCAACGGCTCCTTGCCTCTCTCTCTCTCTCTCTCTCTCTCTCTCCTTCCTCCTCACCCTTTACTCCTTCAATCTCCAGGCACAGCCATCAGCAGTGTAAAATAGACTGGAACTGCCCTGTAGTGGTTAAGACAAGATGAGATAAGATGATCATTAATGCTCCCACAACTAGGGAGTGCACTTGTTATGACAACCAGACGGTCCAAAAAGTGAAGGAAAAAAAAGAGAAAGAAAAGAGAAATCTAATCTAAATCCAAAAGAAATAAAATGAGACAAAAACAATATAATCAAAATACTAAATAGCTTATTACTCTTCATCCAATATTAAATGCAATACAAATAAAATATAAATACATATCCAAATAAATTAAATTAAATATAAAATAAAATAGCTAATATAATAAAATAAACAGAACACAATTCTTTCAATTAAAATACAAACTCAAAACCATCCATGTCAGGATCAGTATATTAGCTAACCTGTTATATATTAAGACTGAGCTATACAACAAGCTCCACTAAAGTTTTTTTTTTTTAAAGGCAATCAACTAAGATTTAATCAAAATCTGACTCGAGCTATTGTCTCATGAATTCTGAACAATGTCCTTAAAATCAGGTCCAGACTTTGTTGGCTTTGTTTGGAGTTTCACACATGAAGCACAACACAGGTGGCCTTCGGACGTGTTCTCACCAACTAGAAACAACTGAGTTCAGTCGAGGTGAGGGTGGAGCGTGCAGGAGACAGGATGTCATTTTTTCCTTCCCAATACTGATTCCAATACTACAACTTCTGTTTTCCAATGGGTTTTAAAACAACTCAAGCTAAAAGCATGCTGCGGTCCAGAATTTAACCATATCGGGTCTCTTGCCGTTCCTCGAATTTCTGATTTTGGGGGCCTGACAGAAGAATCTCGTCATTGTTTGGACTTAGACATTTGTCTATATGTAAATGGTCCGTCTTCTTCCCCCCTCAGTTATTTGCATTCTTCTGTTTTTGCGCCAGTCAAATGATAGAAAAATGACAAACGCATCCACTCAAAGTAATTTACACAGACTTTATACTTGAGAGCTGAGAGGGTAAAGTCTGTTTAATGTCCGGTCAATCTGATTTGGACATTTCACTCCTCTGGGCCTCAGCAGTTACCCAAAACTATTTGACACTGGTGTGAATGGGTCAACATCTAAACTGAGCCATGACTGCGCTCCACACCTGAGTGTAATGTGGGTCACAAACTGCTCAGCTCTGGTGTGAAAGGGTGAGCAGACGTGCATTATGGGTCAAATGTGGGTTGAAAGCTTGTGCATGATCCCACATCAAACACAGTGTTATTGTGTGGAAGTGGTGTTAGTCTAATATGCAAATGGAGAAGATTTCCCCTGTGGGAAGCATGAAATTGAGCAAATTCTGCCAGCAAATGTGATTAGAAAAAAAAAATTCATATAAAACCCTCAATAAATGTGACATTAATTATTCCTGTAATATACATTTTACAGCAATATTTAATCTTCTGCCTACATTCATCGTGTATGTGTTGCCATTGTCATGTCAGCCTGGGTATTTCTTGCATCAGCTCAATGTCAGGGTAATATACATGCAAATGTACGGGGGAGGTAAATTGATTCTGATGCATTAGTAATTATTTTTGAGTGTTTAGCTGCCAAATGAGACATCTACTTTGTAAAAAGTGATAATCGAAAAAACTCATTTTGGTAAACTGCTGAAGTTATTACTTGCTTTGGATGGATTTTTTTTTTTTTTGCAGGAAAACTCTTTTTGTGATGAAGAAAATAAAGTTTACCCTGATTATTTTCTCCCCTCTCAGCAGTCCTGCATGTCTCACATCTCTCCTCTGTCAGCTACACCTCTCCTCCCCTGTGCCCTTCATCACCTCCATCCATCTCTCCCTCCTTTCTTTTCCCCTTTCTCGCCTCAGCAGAGAGATGGTCACCGGGGACTCGCATTTCTGTCTCTCCCCCTCCTCCCCCCCAAAATACCCCACTGTTGTTGTTGTTGCACACCAAATCTCTGCTGGCAGACTATGGAGAGAGTGAGATAGGCAGACAGAAAGAAATAGACTTCTGCCTCCCCCCCTAGACCATCCTCACCTCACCATCCCCCTGCTGTTGTTGTTGCTGTCGCCCCTCCAAATCTCTCCTACAGAAAGATAGAGAGAGATAGAGCGGGAAGGTAGGAGAGAGAGAGAGAGATGTTTGGGAGTCTTCTCAACAGGGGGATAGTTCTCAGGGTGGCAGGAAATTACCCATGTTGTTTTTTGGTAATCCGTTTTTAATATCAGGTTTTGGGACGAGGAGGGGTGGGAGAGGATAAGGAGGCAGGAGTGGGGAGAGAGAGAAGGAGGGAGACAAAAGAGGGATCCAGGCCAGACAAAACGATTGGCGGCTCCCAGGGGGACGATATGGTGTCTGTGTGTACATAACAGACATCTCAAGTGCTGGAAATGAATAGCATTATGAGCCTCACACAGTATGTCTTTGCTGCTCAGTAAGACCATTGGTATCCACTGAAATGAATAACATGAATGAGCTAGTTTTTCTCTTTAGGAAGACATTTTCCCCCATTTTTTCAATTACAAAGCTCCTTTCACAAGGCTTTGGGTACAACAAAATAAATTCATTCCTGAATGAACTCAATATACAAATCCCCTCAATGGAAGGGCTTGAAATCTTATTGATTGTTTGCCTCTCTTCTCATTTGGCAACACCATGGACTCCTGTTATTTTGCTAGCACTGTTAGCATTCTGTAATTTAACCGTGGTACAAAAGTTCATAGTTGCCCCCAATCTGTTTTTTTTGGATCAGAGCGACAGAACGACAGAAAAAAAGCTGCCACCAAATGCCAGTTAGTCCCTATCAGGTAAAGAAAGTAAACATCTAGCAGGTATATATTATATATACCTAGGTCAAGATATTGGTAAGATAGTGATTGTCTACGTAAATTCATTAACTAACAAGAAATCGGTGCATCCTCAACCCCCCAAAAAAGATCTGTGGGTCATCTGTGTAAGCAGTGTATTATGACCCATGGCTCTAAATAGGTCAAAGGCACACAGGACTATTACCCAGGAGATCACTGTTTGTTTTCCCACATGAAACCAAAAATATGCGTCTTTCTGCTCATTTTTTGTTTTTTCCCTGCCTGCACTTTGCAGTTTTAAGTCAGTTTTACTGCTTTCACTAACCTGTTAACAGCAACAGGAAGCTGTTTCAAGCCACCACCTCTAGAAAACGTACCGTACATTACATCACATGCTCAACACCTAACCGCGGACAGGCAAAGTTAATGGCAAGCCAGGGATGCCAGTTGAACATTTAGCAGCTAAAGAGCTAAATATTTCTATTAGAAGCTGGTGGAGACCAAAAACAGAAAAGGAAAGTGAGTATTGGAGTTACACTTGTCAGGTGGCCAGATAAATTACTACGAATGAAACGATTAAGTTGCTTTGTATTTGATGGATATGCAAACAGGCAGCAATTTGTGAACAAGCTTGCCACACAATCTCCATAAAGTGAATATGTCAGGGTTGTGTTTAGGGCTTGTTGTGCTGCTCCAAAGTTAAAAAAATAAATAACGGCAGCTGCTTTGTCAAGTCATTTTTTTCTGCGTGTGAAAGAAATGTAATTCAACTTTCAAAAAGTCAAAACGTTCCTTCAAAGGCACACTTCACTTCATACATCAAGGCCAGATAAGTATTGGCTTGTACTGATAAGGAGGAGAAGGATCTGCCTGCATTCTCAGCCATTAATCAGTGTCACTTAGGGAAATCCAAGCCTCCCATCAGCGCTCCATTGTAGATAGTGGCTGACACAAAAGAGGAGGATCAGCCCACAAGACACAACTCACAGTAGCCTGGTTGTACCATATTGACCCCCCTTTATGGCAGATGCACCCCTTTCGTAAGGGAGTTAGGCGTCTGTCTTAGTTGTCTTCCAATCCTCCCCCACCCGCCTTTCTTCAGCGGGGTGTGGCAGAGAGAGAAAGAAAGGGAGGATGGCAGAATAGAGAGTAAAAAGAAAACTATACAGTGTGTCTATTAAAACATTGTCAGCAAGCATGTACACCCTCTTTTCAGGATGACTCATGACCCTGGTATTTAGCACAGGGATGACATATAACCCATGCAACACACACACACACACCGCACACATGTATGCCTTATTTATCTAGCAGGGGTCGGACAATTGCTGCAATTCCTGGGGGTTAGGGTAGGAGGGAGAAAATGGGTGTTTCACTCAACATAATACGACACCAGTCAAAGGAGGAGGCAGAAGTAAAATCCAATTCATCTAATTAACTTAGCTAAGGCCTTGCTGGTTTAAAGTTTGGCCCCTGACAACCACATGTAGCTGGGAATCCCTGCTTTGGGGCAGCAGTGTCTGGTATCCAAATACACACTGCTTGTGTATCTAGTTTAGATGACTTGCCGTCACTCTGGGCAACACAGTGACCATACATCAGATGCCTTGTGACCACTTGTATTTAGTATTTAAATTGCCCCAAAAACGGGAACTCTAAAACCACTTGATAAGATTTGATGTCTTGCTTTATGTGACTTGGTTCGGCGTCATCTAAGGAATCTCCTTACATCCTCAATGGGTGCAGAGCATCACCAGGATTTTGAAAAAAAAATGTCACTAATTGTAATTATATAATGTTATTTAAGTACATTTGTGTCTGTTGAGTGTGGTCCAGTCTAATCCAGTTCAGCTGTTCTCAGTCCATCAGTCCAATACAAATTTAATGTCATTGATTGGAGTCACGCCCAAGGCAACCAAACCATTCACAATTTAGCCTACTTTAGCTCAGTCTAGTCCACCCCAGCGTCTGGCCTTTTTTTTTTTTACCCTTGAATCTTGTTGCCAGTTCATGCTGTCATCTTAACCTGCGTGACAAATAATGTGAACCAGCAACGCCTTTTCAAACCCAGCTTAGATCAGCACACTTCAGGCTCTACTCTGTCTCTTCCTTCCTGGATCCCTGGGTTCTGGTGATAAGGAGGTTAAAGGGCAGCGTGTGGGGTTGACAAGGGACTATAGATCACAGTGAGTAGCCATAGTTCTTCCTTTTTCTGCTGAGAATGCACAAAAGTGTCCCTCCATCACCCCCTTTGTGAAACAACATCGATCCCGAAAGCGGTTTATATTGATATTAACAAATGATCAGGTTTGGTTTATGGAGACACCACATATGTTGTAAGAATGTTCTGTTCAACCAATCATAAATCATCATACTTGGTATCATATAAATACTGTTTTTTTTAAACATTGAGTAGGTCCAGTGTGAACTAGTCATCTATTGAATCCTTGACAAGGGAAGAGGAAATAGGATGCTATTGATCTCCAATGGGGGATCAGATTTCCTATAGCAAAGGATACAGGTCTCATTCTACAATGGGAGGAGCATGTGACAGAGTGGCCTGCACTGTATATAAGCCACAGCATGCAGTCAATAGCCAGGAGAACAAATGATATTGTGGCTGAAGGCAATCTATACCACTCATTTCTCTCAGCAGGGGCTGCATTTGACACACGGATTTCTTAACTGTTAGAAAGTAAAAATCAGCCATTCATGTTTCCAAAGTCAGTGTGAGCTCCTGCATGGCTCTTGTTTAAGGGCACTTCAGTACTGGTTAACTCCAACATGTGGTCACATGTTTTTCAACCAGGGGAGTCGCTCCCTGCTGGCCACTAAAACACTTGGCTTCACTTTTCAGAATCGACGGTTGCTCACTGAAGAAAGCAGAATCCACACTTACAAATTTTACTCCCCTTTGCTAATCATAAAAACTGACTGAATAGAATAAAAAAAAAAGCCCTCTAATAGATTTGAGTGCAATTGCTCTTTTGTACTTGCTAAAACATTACTTATTCACAAAGCAGAATCATATCAGTAAACCAGACATGTACTGGCTCTACATGATGTCCAACACATACTTGTCACTCAGGTCTGTAAGCTCTGGGAATCAATAGTGTGATTTTTTTTTTATCATGTTGCTACTTGCTCTAACCTTCAGGTCATTGTTGAAGACTCCATTGTGTCCCCTGCCCTTGAATGTCCATGTTAAAAAATGGCAGAGGGAGAGGAATGATAAAACACCAAGATAATGCTGCTCAGCACATTTCCTTGTCTTGGGTTCCCAAACAACATCTATAATGTCGGCCTTCAATGAATTAAAGATTAAGGGGCCATAAGTGAGATCCTTACTGCCCCGAGCACAAAATGAACATAATACATCTTCAAGGATTTGATAGAACAGTTGATCAATAACAGTGACTCCACTAAATAATCACCACCAACACACACACACAGACACACAAACACACACACACACACGCACACACACACACACTGACTTGCACTTTTCACCCGCTCAGTGATGCAGGACAGTGCTATGAGGGCGCTATTATATACTTGAGCCAACAAAGCCAATAAGCAGCAGTATTATAATCACTGTACTGCATCGTGATTATCTCATCAGACTCTCCTGCTGGAGCTCTGCACACAATGTAACTTTATTAGTTCTGTTGATTATACAGGCCACTGGGACCTTAAACATTGCAGCCAATCTGCGCTTGCAGAAAATAGTCAATAAAAGCTGTGGATTACTTAATACGTTTCTAAAAGGGCATTAACTGATTTTCTTGGCTTTTGTGGGCAGCAAAAACAAGTAAACATAGTGATTTCTCCTTTAAGTTAATATGGCGAACTTAGCAAACAGTTAATCATTTACAAATCCAGCATTTATCGAGCAACTATTATTAATTTGGAATCGTGTTTCAGGTCACCTGGAAAATGTTCCAATAGTTGCACTCTTTTTGCTCCATATTTGGTCTCTACCGCTCACACAAACAACTTAACACTCAACACTGTGGTTTCTTGGGTCCTGAGCAGTACACCTGCCATGACAGAGTTGTGCCCCCAACTAATGTTAGAGGACATTAGCTCCCACCTAGCTATTTGGAACCAGGCTGTTTCTGGAAACAGACTAAACATCACAGATGTTTAGTCTAAATTTGCTACAATGACAGATTTCCAGGCCTTTCTTCTTCTGCTCCTGAATATATTGTTGCGAGGGACAAAGACCAAGCTTTACCCAGCATGCTGTTTGGCGTTTTAACAGTGAATAGGAGTCTCTTTTATGTACCACACAGTGTGCATGATGCACTGCTTATAAATATGTCTCACATTCAATAAAACCAGCTTGCACTCGACAGTGCACTTACTTGGGAACTCTGAAATACACGTGTGAAGCGTGAAGTAGATTGAATAAAAGGTTTGAAAAACTTGCAGGACGGACAGAGACTACATCAGATTTAGCTCTATCCAAGGCTTTGTAGCTTAATATATAGAGTCAGGTAGATCCTGGATCTTATATTTACTGGAGACGTACACGTATGTTAATGCATGTTGTATAAAATGTGAAACATCATGTAAAGAATCAAAGAAGAAGAAATAATTTTCAGGCCAGACGTTTCAGTCATGGCCTGTCAGCGAGTCAAGAGGCAGCCTTTACTGTCTTTGCTCACTCTTCATGTCCTTGCACACAGCAGCCATATTGCATAAATAAAATTTACCACCAGCTTGTATGACTGCGTGTGTGTGGGTGGTCCCATGGGGTGTGTGTATTTGGGCTCAGACCTAACTGACCCCTTATGTTGTTTATCAGTTCCTAATTCATCCCAGTGGCATCTGGGCATCACTGCAGTCTCTGGTAGCTGTGAAGCCCAGAGTGGTGGGGTGTCGGGTATGTTGGGACGGGGAGGTGGTGTGTGGTTGTGTGTGTGTGTAAAAGGTTGTGGGGGTTGCCCTGAAAAAAAAAGGCCTATCATGGTTTCCACAGTCCCCTGGCAGAGCATCCATCTAGACGCAAGTAGGTTCATTGTTTTGACACTCACAGCGTGGTGCTGTCTGGAGAGGAGAGGAGAGGAGAGGAGAAACCCTCTTCACCTCCTTAATTGTGTTGAACATGATGCAATGGGATGGATGTGTGTGTAGTGTGCCTGTGTTGAAGAGCTTTAGTCTAAAATGGGACACTCATCATTTGAAAGAAATCCATTGTGGCCTTGAAGGCTCAATGCAGAGAAAATGACAGTTTTTTACAATTGGCAAGACACAAAATATTCACTTATCAATGACAAAGTGGTTCTGGTGTGCACAACAGTGGAGGCCAACTTCTGAGAGAGAGACAGAGTGAGAGGTGTTTGAATAAGAAAAAGAAATAGAAGAACTGTCTGACTGAGTTACTGTAATGTGCATATGACTCTTGAGAATAAACATTCCCAAATGCCTTTGTGTTTGTCTATATTTTTAATCTGCCAAAATGCCAAAGACTCTAGAACATATTTTATACTTTGCACATCAGTGTGCAGTTGGCAATTGGTAAGAGCTATTAGTTGGTTTTTGTATGTGAAAAAAAGTCATTTTTAGAAGAGTTACTCACACTAGTTTCAAAATGGAGCTTTAACATCACCAACTTGGGTCACCGTAGTAATCAGACATATTCCAACAAAATTGCAACCTTAAAATTTGGAATCGATCTATATTTTTGATAAAAGACTCAGTGATTAAGTGATCTTGTTTTTCTGTATTGATAGAAATGACTGTATACTATAACACTTTGGAAATAAACTCCTCTACATTGATCTTTTCTGGGATGATGAACACATTATAAGAGAAGCGTTATTGATCCAAACCCAATTTCCCAAAGGACCAATAGTTTTATCTCTTATATTGTTATTTGTCTTTGCATACACCTGGGTTTGAACAACATAGCAATGAAATAAACTCAGAATCAGCAGTTTACTAAGAAGCTGTAAGTAAATGTGCATCATAGATAGAGCAGACTTCATCTTTCAATCAGGACACACAGGAGTCACTGGACTGCTCATACACTTTTATTGTTCATATCAGGAACTTTGCCAAATAAAGTGCTGTATACCGACATCACATTCACTGACGCCAGGACAGGATTACAGTGTTGTAAATACTATATATGGAAGCTACACCTAGCAGTATGTTACACAAAAATGATCCTACATAAAGACTTTCTCAATACATTCTCTCTCCTTTCACTAACACACTCTCTGACGTCTCTTATAGGGTTTCAGTGGATTTGATGACTTGAAGCGTTTGTGTTAACCTGCGTGTAAAACCACATGGAAGTTAGATTATATTCAAATAACCTTTTCTCCAACTATTTGGGCATTTCTTAAATTTTAGACTCAATTATCTGGTGTCCAAAAAATATGATCTTTGATCTGTAGTGTTTCTCCAGAAGACTAAAAGGATAAAATAGGCCGAGGTTGAGAAAAGGCCTCACTAGTTTAAATTTCTAACCCTTTGTAAAAAGAGACATCATAAGAAGTGATGGACAGTCCCCGCTGGACATCTCCACCAATATTATCTGCAGCAGCTTAGCATCAAGAGCAGTTTTGGGATGATTTGAGGTCCCTGCAGTAGGAGAGGGACATGTTTGGGTTGGTTATGACTTCAAAAGCTCTAGTTCTACATTGGCAGATACTGAAAGACTAGAGAGAAAGAGAAAATATTCAGGGGAAGTTGGCACACACTATTATGACATAGAATTTGCATATTTTGTTTTGCATCTGAGGATATAAATGCAGTCAAGGCACAATGGCTGCTCATATGCACACAAGGTCCCCCAGTGTCCAGGCTTCTCTACTGGACAGTCCGCGCTCGCTGTGCAACACAGACGCCGCGTTGTGTCGAACTCTGACAGGTTTGCACCGACATGAGACGGATGTCCCTGAAAGAGTGCAGTTGATTTGGAAATTAAGAATAAAGTGCACTATTTGGCAGTAAAGTGAGAATCTGTGGACACATCAAAGGGACGTCAAACATACATAAAAAAATAGAACCAACCAATGTTTAAAGCAGAGCATCCCGACCTCTACTGCTTTTACACATCAAACTCTGTGTACAACTCATGGGAGTACCATCAATCAATGTGAAAAAAGTTGTAGATAGCCTTTTTGTGCCTCCAGACTGAGCTATGTTAAATCAGATACATTTCCTCAAGTGTTGTCAGTTAAGTGCAGCATCATTGATTGATCCAAAGTCCCATCGCCTTTTGTTACTGTTGTTGGACAAGCTTGGCAAAAACAAACATGGTGACATAGTTCCGCTTAGCCTCCGGGTATCAAGTGTTGTGGATGAGCCATCCTTTATAAATGATGGTAAAATGTCACTACAGCTAGCATAAACCATATGCTAACACAGAGCTGCAACCATGTTTAGCATTAGTAGTTTAAAATATCTATTATCACGGTTTGCTTACAACATCTTCATAATTTTTCTTACCAACGCAGCAAAGTCTAGCATCTAGCATGTAAGTATAACAGAAAATGGGAAAGTTGACCAAGATTCAGCTGGAACTGAATTTGGTCAACTGTTCCTGGAGCACAAAGCAAAGGAGTGGGACTTTGGACCAGTCAGTTGGATCTTTTTCAAACTGAAAAACACGTATAGGGCTGTGGAGTCAGACGTGTGCTAATCAGACCTCTGTAGCCTGGTCCTCCTCTTTGCTGGAGGCTACAGGCTACATTAGCATGCTGCTAGCAAAAAGCACTGGACTGAACTTTATGTGGAACTGCGTTTTCAGTAATGTAGGAGCCAGATTCAGTTTTATTTTTAATCATCAGTAATCTTCCTGCAACCTACTATGGAGGTCCAAGTAGAGGAATACTAGAGGAAACATGAGTTTATAGACAGACTACGTATAGTATGTCAATAACAAAATATCTCTCATATTGAAGGGTCAATTCTTGGTATTGTGTACCTTCAGGATGAATATACCATTTGGGAGAAAAGGATACTGCTCTGTTCAGCTAAACAAAGAAATGCATGTCTCAATGTCTCAAGTTTCATTGTGCTCACTCTGCGTCTCACAGCCAGACTTCCACATTTCCTGTTCATCCGTTATGATCATTGTCACATTTTCACTTGCATTTAGTCAATCACTGCCATAAATGTGCCATGATTTCCTGATTGAACTATTCACACATACAATATATTTATTCTCATCTTTTAACATCATAACAAAGGCACCAGTTATGGTTGTGATTTAGGTTTTTTCTATTTGAAGCTGATCTCCAAGACAGTAAAATGATCATGAAACTGAACATATAATTTAAGCTTTATCATATAAATGCTCCATCCATGACAATGACGTAAAGGAAAATGAGCGCGTATGGAATATGTTGAACTTAAAAACTGCTGATTGTGATGAAGAAACATGAAAAATGAGCTTCCGTTTCTTAAAATACAGTTTTATTTGTGAATTTACACTGATTAGCAATACATCTAAAGCAACTCCATTAGATAACCATTTATATAGGATTTTCACAGGTCACAAAGTAGCTTGGCTCATTCTGGCATGCCAAAGCAAAACTCGTTCTTTTTTTAAAAACAGAAAAAAAGGTGGATAGAGAGGCATTAGTAAAGCAAGGTGCAAACAGTTGGAAACCGAAGAGGAGAAAATAAAAATGATGCAATGCACATTCAGTTCATCTGGGAGCAATTTATGCTCCTAAAATGGTTAATAAAAAAAGCCTAGTGCTCTCTGCAAACTAAAAGAAAAAAGAAAGCGTACTGCGATACAAATGGAGGATGAAAAAAAAGAGAAGTTTCTGGGAGGAGAGATGGCATGAAAGACAGTCTGAGCGATAAAACATGGTGCGTTAGTGTCAGGTCGTCCTTACCCCCTGCCCCTCTCTACTACACACAAATATGCACTTCCATTTCCAAACTCACACCTCCCGTCTCCATCTTTCAGTTGTGTGACCTCAGCTCTTTGCCCAGAGCCAGAAGCTATCGTTTAACACAGCTAAAGATGTGTTCCTAAACCCTCCCTCCCTCCCCCCAAATCCAATACTTCACATTGCTAGCTGGGATATTGGTACATCTGGTTAAACTGCAGGGGGGGAGGATATGTGGCAACCCATCACACTTTGGCTTTGCAGAGTTCAGCTGTGGGTCATCTGACAGTTACAACACGATCGTGTTTACTAGAGAAATTACATGAGGGGAGGCTTTAGAGGCTGAAATGACGACCGGGCTCGCAGTGCGATCAAATAAAAATAAAAATGTCCATATGACCTCCTTATAATGTTCCAGTTCCAGGAGGAGATAAATGGCAAATTAAGCAAGGAGGAGTAGCTGCTCTGAATGTAGCTACTGAAATATAAAAGAAAGAAAAAGTATTGGGAGCCTGAGGGGTGTCGATGCAGTCACTGGGGGGATTTAACAGAGGTCTTGTTAGGGTCCTTGATGCCCGAGCAGGCAGAATCGCAACCCTTGTCTCATCAGGAAAAAAAATTACAATATGGCTTTAAAAACAAACACACAAACACACCAAACAAAAGATGTCACCGCTCCACACCCCACGACCCATGGATCTCATTTCAGCTGGCGACTGCAGATAGTTGGACGTAGTATTTCAGCACTACACTTCCTGTTTTGTTGAGTTGAGAAGATCCTTTCTCATGTGTGACACCAATGAAAGACTATTCTCTCTTTCTTCATTCGACTCACTTTCTGGGTCCTGACCTTTTTTCTCCGACGCCATGCCTCGCTTGCTACTTGCACAACTTTTACCAAAACACTTCACAATCTCCTTCACTGGTGAAACCACCTGCAACTAAAATGTGTTATATACCACGAGAAAAGTGCAGCACAATAAAATAAAAAATATATAGTTAAAAATCTATAGCCAACATATCCAGTTCTCATATATCTGTGTTATATAGTAAATTTGTGTACTCTGAAGATTAGAATATAATTTGAGCAATCAGGCATCACTACAGAACATAGTCAGCCATATAAATTCAGTTCTTGCAAAAAGAGAAAACATGCGTAACATCTGTAATTCTCTGTAAAAGCTTACAAATGAGTACAAAACAGAGTAGACTAATACCAAATTTGTGTTCAATAAAAAAAGATAAAATTTCATGAGATGACAAACTAGACACAAACAGTGACGCTTTACCAAAATGAGATTGTTTCGTCTTTTCTTCCATTTAGTTTGGCAAAAAAAAAGGGAAAAAATTGAGATGAAGAGGAGAAGATATGAAAATGCTACATAAATAATCTGAGGGAGTCAGCGGCTCTTTTGAGATCATGTCAACTTCAGTTGTGATAAACTGCCGGCCTCACTATCTTGTCCAGTCCAGTCTTTCATTCATCTTCTAGTTCGACCCCACTGAGCCGAAGTGAAGGTTTGTATGAGAAGAGTGAGAGACAGCGAACAGAAAACTTCTCCGGCAGTAAATAAATCTACACAAACCCTGTGGCTGTTTGTTCTGAGAGCAGTTTTCCAGTGTGACTTCAAATTTCATGCGGCCTCTCAGTTCCCTATGCAGAATGTAAAAACTAAACCTTCAAAGTCTTTAAAAAAAAAGAGCTTAAGTTTCAACTTGTGCAGTTTTG